>CAJVRN010000017.1:11900000-11972500 GCA_911728415.1 Lagocephalus sceleratus | reverse complement strand
CAGACCAGCTGCATTCCACCCAGCCTTCCTCCTGCTCCTCTTCCTCACCTCCTCTTCCCCCTCCACCTCTCTCCTCCCCCTCTTCCTCCACCTCCTCTCCTCCTCGTCTTCTTCCTCTTCCTCCACCTCCTTTCCTCCTCTCTCCTCCCCCTCCTCTCAACCCTCTTCTTCCCCCTCCACCTCCTCCTCCCCCTCTTCCTCCTCCTCCTCTTCTCCTCCTCGTCTTCTTCCTCCTCCACCTCCTTTCCTCCTCCTCCCTCCTCCCCCTCCTCTTCTTCCCCCTTTTCTTCCTCTTCCTCCCCCTCTTCTTCCTCTCTCCTCCCCTCTCTCCTCCTCTCTCTCCTCCCCCTCCCTCCTCCTCTTCCTCCCCCTCCTCCAGACAGAAGACACCATCCCTGACGGAGGCCCGAGCGGACAGGTGAGCGTCTTCCTCTCTCCTCTTCATCCCGTCTGTCCCTCACCTCCCTCAGGTTCCCCTGAACCTCTCCAACGCCTTCAGAAGGCCTTCGCGTCTTCACTAACCTGTCCAGGGGGGGAGGAAGGCGCGTTGGGGGGACTTCAAGGCTTCCTGGACGCGTTGGGGTCAAATCTAAGGCCGCAGATGTCTCCTAAACTGACAGAATAATCCAGATTATTGCCTGTTCTCACCTGAGAACACACCTGAACCCCCCGTTTGTCCTGGCTGATCCGCTCCACCTCCATTGTTGGCTTTAATAGATAAACTATTTCCGTCACCAGCGCAACCAGGTGTGTGGTCCAGACTCTCCCCGTCTGAGCGCAGAAGCCCAAATCTGAACTTTGGTTGTTTCTAGTCCCAGCAGGAGGCTGATGGGAGGGGGCGGGGCCTGGACCTGCAGGAATGTGGCCGTGCGGAGCCACATTCCTGCAGCGGCGTTCAGCAAACACGCGCTCTCCGGGCGCCAGGTCGCTCCCGTGCGCGGCGCGGACGTGCACGCGCGGGCGGGCAACAGCCGCATCACCGAAGAAGTAGAGCCACGGCCTCGCCCCCTCACTCGCTTCACCTGCCGAGGCGGCGTCGGTGCAAACGCTCCGTGTGCAGTCGCGTTTGCGCAGCTCGGAGACGTGGCGCCTTTTGTTCCCTTTAGTTCTTCGATCGGGTTCGAGATGCACACCGAGTCAAAGTCCACGTGATTTAGACCTAACCGCTGCGTTCGTGCGCTACCTGGCGGAAGAACACACTCGGGCTAGGAGGTGCGCCACGTCGATGACGTCAGCATCGACCGTTCATCTTTCGGCGGACGGATATGACTGAGTAATGAGGCCAAATCTGAGTCGACTTATTTATTTAACTTTATTAGAATCTACAGTAAAGCAACTAAAAATAAGTAAATGCATAAGCATTTGCTTTAAAAATGTAAAATAAAAAGGGAAACACACACCATAGTTAGATTTTTTTGTCTCACTTTAATAATTTGACTAAATTCCTGAAGTCGATCGAGGTAAAATGGTCTTTAGTCATTTCTCTTTTTGTACCGTGAAGATCTTCAGTGCACTGAAGCTCCATCAAACGTACTAACGGCATAAAATAGCTGAGTAAATATGGTCTGTGTTGGTCTAGGGCAGGGACGTCAAAGTCAAAGGGCCGAGGACCAAAAAAAACAAAAAAGCTAGAAGCCGAGGGCGGGACTGGTTCAATGTTTATTAAAACGTATTGAAATGATTGCACATAGCCTATTGGACCAAGACCTAGCACAGTGTATATTATTGAATGATTAAATGAATAATCCAATAATTTTTTATGGCTCTGTATTGGTGCATGTGAAACACCAGTGGGCGGCTACGGCCCGCGGGTTGGTTCTAACACTAATCAAATATCATCCCGGGGGCCTTAGATAACTCATGTGTGGGCCTTGACTTTGACATATATGGTCTAGACTCTAGACTCTAGAGGCTCCCAGAATGGTGGCTGTGAGGGGCCCCGGACTGGGACGAGACAGGCTCCAGTGTAAGATCAGTGACAAGCCCCCGGCGAGCCTCGTGACGCCATCAGCACGACGAGGCGTGACCCGCCGCCCACCGCTCACGTCTGTCCTCTTCGCAGGTGAGAGATGGAGCTGAAGGTGTGGGTGGACGGAGTCGTCAGGGTGGTGTGTGGCCTCAAGCTCAACACGTCCTGCAAGGACGTGGTCATCGCCCTGGCGCAGTCGCTCGGTAATCCCCCTCCCGCTTCCGCTTTCTCCCGCGTGCTTGTTTTTCCAGCTGTTTCCAACGGAAAACAGCGTGTTTTTAATGAAATGACTCAATCTGCGTTAATAATAATCAGTATTTTCAAGCCTCGGTGTTAAAGAAACACCTAAATATGAAAGTGAATTAAACCTACGGGGGGGCGGGGGGTCTATATCTTCACGGCGGAGGCCGAGGAACGACCCGTCTCTGCTCTGACCCCGCAGGTCAGACGGGGCGCTACCTCCTGGTCCTGCAGTTGCAGGAGACAGAGCAGCAGCTGGAGCCCGACGACTGCCCCCTCCAACATCTGGCGGGGCTGGGGCAGCTCGCCGCGGACGTCCAGTTCACTCTGCGGAGGACCGGTCCCAGCCTGGACCGCCGCTCCGGGGACAGGCCTCGGCCCCCGGAACCGGGCGGGGCCTCCGGCTCCTCCGCGCCCCCCAGGAGGAAGAACCCGGCCCGGTCCTGGTCCCCGTCTCCTCGGGCCTCCCTGGAACTACGCGCCCCCCCCCTCTCTTTGCCGACGCGGGCGTCCTCAAAGGAGGAGGCGTTCCGGCTGGTCCTGCAGCAGCAGCAGAGGCTGCAGGACCAGCGGGTCCTGCTGCGGGGTCTGGAGCGGGAGGCGGGCCCCGCCTCCACCCCCCCCCGCCCCCGCCCCCTGCACGACGATGGCGGAACAGCTGGAGGAGCAGCTGAGGCGGAACGAGGCCGAACTCCTGCTGGGGGAGCAGTGGGCCGAGGAGCTCCAGGCCGAGACGGACAGAGAGCGAGGTACGCCCCCCTCATCCGCCTCCTTCCTCTGACCCCAGTGACCCCCCCTCCTGTGTGACCGACAGAGATGCGCAGGCGCCTGCGGAGCATCCACGCATCCCTGGAGGGCCACAGCGACCAGATGCTGCAGCTGCGGCAGCGCGCCGAGCACCTGATGCGGGACCTCAGCCTCCCGTGGGGGGGCCCCGCCCCGGCCCCCGACCGGGAGGAGGTCCTGAGGCCCCTGCAGACGGAGCTCCGCCACCGCCTGCAGCAGGCGCAGGAGCTGGACGCCACGCTGTCCCAGACGGAGGGCGCGCTGCAGGCCGCCGAGCAGAGTCTGCAGGTACGACCCCAGCACAGCCCGAGAAGATGTAGTCCCCCCCCCCTCACGGGGAGGGTCGCCGTGGTGACGGTATCGTGCCCCCCCCCCCCCCAGGACAGGCGGAGGATGGCTGAGGAGCTGAATAAGGAGTTGAGGCAGTGTAAGCTGCAGCAGTTCATCCAGCAGAGCGGAGGGATACAGCCGGGGCAGGGCGTCCCTCCGCAGACCGCCGACGTCTACCTGGTGAACGCCGCCATCGTGGAGCAGGAGGTCCCTGGCTGCTGTACGCATCAGGATCACAGCGCCGCCCAGCAGGGGCCCGGGGGAGACACTCACCAGCCCTGTGCTCTCTGTCTCTGCAGGACGTCCAGGACAGCAAGTCACTGAAGATCCACCGGTGTGTGTGTGTGTGTGTGTGTGTGTGTGTGTGTGTGTGTGTGTGTGTGAGAGAGAGATTCATATATATATTTTTTCAAGTACAATAAAATAATATCTTGGTTGTGTAAATGTTTCTGGCCTTCCCACACGTGATTTCGCGGAAACTTTCAGACTTAATTAAAAGTTCTGAGGCAGAAAACTTGATTTTTGTCTCCACTCTGGTGGACTTCGTCCTGCAGGTCGTCCTTCTTCCACCAGAGGGCGTCATCCACAGGACCTTTCCAATGAGAACATCGTGGAAAAGTTGCTTTATTGCCGTAGTTCCCTTCAAAAAGTGAAACATTTAGATCGGAGATTCACTACAGAAAAAGTGAAATATTTATAGCCTTTATTAGCTTAACCTTTTAGAATTTGGCTTACAGTTCTAGAAAACCCCCCAAAACAGGATTTAAAAAAAAATTAGAATATTGTGAAGACATCAGCATTTACTCTCTGATAATTGCAGGGCATGCCGGCTTTAAACTGAGTCTCACATACTAATCATCTAATAAACTCAAAGCGCCTTTCCTCAGGAGCCGTTAAATTGTTTCAGCTCAGTTCAATCATCTCAGTTTGGCTGAATACGGGGGAGACTGCAGACTTCACATTTGACCAGAGGAACAGCAGGCATCGAGGACATCTCCCACAGCTCCCAGTTACCAGGCTAATCGAGGCAGTGACCAAGGCAGAGGGACTCCCGACCAAGTATTGAGGGTTAACTTTTCTGTTCTGAAAGTACCGTGTTTTGACTGATTCAACGTGATCCTAATTTCTTAATGTGGCAAAACTGAGAAGCAAATGCTGATTTCTTCACAGAGAAATCATTCTCTGAAAGGAATTATGGAAATAAATATTTCCGTGTTATTAAAACTTTTTGGAGCGGTCCAGTGCTACCAGGACTGAGCTGTGAGAGAGCCAGACCCCCACCCCCCCCACCCCGACAACAACCCACTACAGGCCTGAGCTGAACCTGTTGGAGATATTTTGGGTCTCTACTCAGGTTGTTTTCAGCTCTCTCTGATCCAGTTAACCAGCAGGGAGCTTTTGTGGGGTTAAGGATTACATCAGATCTATATAATTTAGGTCATTCTGTGTAATCCAATCTAAAGACCACAACTATATGGTTGCAAATGGACCTCCCCACCTGACCCCCCCCCCCACAGGCTGACCTCCCAGGTCTTCACTGACTCATGATCTGTTGTCACCTACTAGGAGGAGAAGCAGGAGACCTCTAAACCACGACTTTTGGAAAACACTTTAGTGAGACACAATAACCGTTATCCCAGTTAGTCACCCCCACTCCGCGTAAACATTAACCCCCCCTGCCCCCCAGGATGGAGGACCGGAGCAGCATCCGGGGTGGCGTGGAGACTCTCTGGGGTTTCACCCAAGTGAGGGGGGGCCAGGTAGTCCGTCATGTTAACCCTGTTTCCCGTGTCATGTGATCAATCTAGAGTCAGCCACAGGTGAGCACACCCCCATTCTAGCCTGGTCCTGCTCAGGGTTTCTTCCTGTTCCTCCATGTAACCGACGTCGCGTAACTAAAGATGGATTGAATCGCCCACCGATAAAGGGTCGATAAAGGGGCGGGGGATGAATTTGTTTGTTTCTGTAGTCTTCCTGGACTCTCCTACACCTGTCCAGGCCCCCGTCACGTTGTTGGTCATGCTAACAATGTAATCTTTAGGCTGTCGTCATTAATCTGTAATCTAATCTGATGTCATCTGTTCTAGGACTTTCCATAGGTTTGCTTCATATGAGCCGTAAACAAAGGCCTAATCTCAGATTACGACTGATCTGATGAAAAATTGCCTAATTAATTGGCTGCGGAGGGTGATGTTCTGGGGGGGAGGTGGGAGGGAGGGGGTGTTTAAGCCAGACTATTCTTCTGTATTTACACTCTGACGAGCGTTAATCTCCCACGTTTCTACTAAACCCTGGACCGTCCTCCAGCCTTCCCTCCGTCAGGGCGAGGAGGGCCCCGGCCAGGCACAGTGTGTCCTCCCCCAGTGGATTATCTCTGGAAATACTCATAACTCCATTAGCAGCTTTGGGCCTGAGCCCCACAAGTATATAAGGCAGCGGGTGGAGCCCCAACTCCACTGAGAGGCTGCAGGAAGAAAGAGAGACAACCTCCTCTTTGTTCTGCACCACCTCATCTGCTCCAGCCTTCAGGACACCCGCCCAGCACCACCAGCACCACCAGCACCACCAGCACCACCGACCCCAGGTGAGAGGAGAGCAGGACGGCTCCGGGTCCCCTTGAGGGGTGGTGGGACGGGGGTGTGTGTGTGGGGGGGTCGTGTCACAGCGGTAATTCTGCATCTTCCCGTCGCAGCAGAGATGAACGCAGCAGCAGCAGCCGATGGAGCCAAGGCCTCCCCCCCCAAGTTCAAGCAGAAGGAGAGCCGGCAGTTCAAGAGCAAGGCCCCCAAAGCTGGACAGAAGGGGTGAGTGTGTGTGAGTGTGTGTGTGTGTGAGTGTGTGTGTGTGGGGGGGGGGGCAGAGACAGTTGTACTGTAACCCAGAGGACGAGGCTCTAATCTGAGGGTGTCCATCTGTCTGCAGCTTCGACGACGTCCCTGGGATGGATGGTCTGGGAGGTAACTGTCAATCACCATGGTAACCGTTCAATGAGCTGGGTGGGTGAAGGTGCGCTGACCTGCCCCCCCCCCCTTCTCCGCAGACGCCGCTGTCATCTGCCCCTGGGAGGCCTTTGGGGACATGGAGCTGAGCGACCTGGCCCAGTTCGGCATCGTGTAGGTGGGGCGCAGGGTGTTCTCGGAGATCCTCCACCATCTCCATGGAGACCAGAAGGTGTAGCACGGTCTTGGGCTGCAACCCCCCCAGGAGGAGGCCTCCTCCTCTCCTGAGGATGAAGGACATCACAGGAAGTGATGTTGTGTTCCTGTTGTTTCGGGTAGACCAGCGCCTGTAAGAGCGTCACTCGTTGTACTGATGCTTCGGTTTGCTTCCGTGACGACAGCAAAACAACAACAACACTTTGTTAACCACCGAGGACTGTAAATATCTATCTATCCATCTATCCATCTATCTATCTATCTATCTATCCATCTATCCATCTATCCATCTATCATCTAAAAATCTGTTTAACATTATAATCTGTTCAGAATGCAGTTCTAATAAAGTTTATTTAAAGTTTAAGTAAGTTTTTGTCTTGTTTCCAGTCTCTCCATCTTAATCTGATAACATTATTACATTATATTACATTATATTTATAATGGTAATATATATTATATTTTCCTAAAAAGAGATGCCTTTTAAATTACATGATGCTTTTTTTTTTTTTTTTTTTTTTTAATAAATAAATGACTGTTTACAGTTGTAGGTAACAAATATGTTTTACACAACAGTTTAATCCAAACAATTAACTTTGAGTAATGCAAACATGACTGAGATCTCTTAATAAAATACATTTAATAACTTGTGAAAGAGAGGTAATTAGAGAAAAAACACTCCTGTTGTTCTCTGTAGTTTAAGCATATAAAGGTCTGAGTCATGTTTGAGTAATCCCAGACTAAACACGTGAGACTTTGATTTGAGAGTTCTGCCGCCTCAGCAGAATCTCCTTTTCTGGTGGTTCGCTGTGTATTGAGTGAAAAAAATCATGATTTTGATAAATTATGAATGTTGAATCAGAAAGCTACGCCTGCGTCGACTGTCTGAACCTCACGATGATGAGGAAACAAAAGGTCTCCCCACTGGGGGGTCTGAAATGGAGCGCTCAGCGCTGATTCTGCTCAGAACCCCAGCGAGAAGTTCTGCCAGAGACTTCAAATTTCCATCTGATTTTAAGTTTTCCAGCCTTTTTCCCTGATAATCTAAAGTGTAGGGCAAAATCACAATAATCCACTAAAGGCAAATAGTCCACTAGAGTCCACACAGAGTTATTCTTCATTACAGACTGGACCCTCAGTTCTGTGCCCCCCCCCCTCCACCCCCCACCCCCACCTGTGGATGGATGGATAGATGGATGGATGAATGGTTGGATGGATTGTGGATTGTTGGATGGATGGATGGATGGATGGAGGGATTATAAGATGATAACTGATTAGACGCTCTTATGAAAGTTGGAAGCGGACCAGAGCTCAGCGTTCCCAGATTAGATGTGTAAAATGGTTCGTTTAAGAACAGGTGTGTAATCCAGACTATCTTCAGCATGTGTATTTTCAGAGGGCATTATGGATAATCCAGGTCAGCAGAGAATAGATGTAAACATTTATGTAAATCAGAAGGGTCTCGTATGGACACGTCCGTAGCGACCGAACATATTGAAGTTCTTTCTAAATGGTGTAGTTACTGAGTAGCAGATATCGTTCTACTATCAAAGTTAGGACATTTGGTCTGGTTCTCACAACTTCAAAGGTGTGTTTGATGGTGAAGACCTGATTTAAGGTTGAGGTTAGGGTTGAGTTTAGGTTAGTCAGGGGATGGATAACAGATTATATCAGGGGTCACCAACTCTGTTTGTCAGAGTAACCCTCAAATAAAGTAACCCTAACCCTCAAATAAACATTTTATAAAAATCAAATATTGGTGTAAAATTATTATTTTAAGATCATTGTTTATATTTTTCCATTTCATTTCAAAACTGAATTCATTTTTAGCCCTCATGAGTCAGGCTCTGATCACCTCTACCTCAGTCTACCAGGCTAGTTCCAGGTTAGTTTTATAACTCTATTCTAAGTGAGGCCACTTGGCCTTTCCTCCTTGTTTTGTCCAGAGAAGTCTACTGGTTTGACCCGTGTTGTTGAGACTTTGAAATAAAAGTCATGATAAAAGAACTGTGTGGAAACAATAAATGTTAAGCAGCGAGTGTGTCCTCATTTCAGAACGTAGCCTAAATGAGTCATAAATGTTGGACTACTGGTCGTTAAGAGTCTCAGTTGTTGCTGTTTGATACTTTCTCTTTATCCTCAAAGTTTTGAAATCTAGTCGTGAGCCAGATTGGACAGTTCTACGATGACAGAAGGACAAGTATGTGTGTGTGTGTTTGTGTGTGTGGGGTCCAGTACATTCATAATCAGCTCATCCAGTTAATGTTCCTGTTATGCAAACTTCTTAACATGACTTCACACAGAGATTATTACCTGTAATCCCTGGTTTTCTCACAGATTATCTCTGCATGTTGTCAGACCAGCAGTGGATTAATAAATAAATGAACTCATAAATAAATATGTGGTATGCAGTCTGAGTCAGGTTCATTTACAAATATCAACGACACGACCAGACTTTTGATCTCAGCCTCGCTTTGTTGACGAGAGCTCGAGGACGGTGAGACCAATGGTAACGAACACGTTTGCGTCATGTCGGAACGCTGCCATCTGATTGAGTGATGATGATCAAGTGTCATCAGTCGGGATTAGCCACCCCCTTCTACAGGCGAGGATATAAAGACAGGAGGAGGCGCTGAGCACAGACAACAAAGACACCACAGACGAAGAAAGACCGCCCTGCCTTCAGCGCCTCGTCCTCAGATCAGGTCAGCGCCTTCATCCGTGCTCTGTTACTGCTACCAAAGTGCGCCTATAGATTAAATATAAAAGAATTATATTAGAATGATGTAAAATAACTATGTATAATATAGGTATGTAAGTGGATATTATCAGTATTTTTACACCTTCATTATTTCAGTAATCTGACTCTGACTCTTTGACTTTTTCATCATGAGCAGCTGATACAGAAGAAAAATCGGTACCGACATCCGCTTAGGTTTACATTTTAACTGAACTAAAAGGGTGAATAAATGTCCAGTTTATGGAAGTAAACAAAAAAGAAAAGACTCTTCACAGTAAAACATCGGTCAGAGGGCAGATTAGGATGGGATTATAATCTGGCATCACCCAGAATATGACCCGGAGAGGGGACCTTTGACTAAATCTAACTGGATTAGTAGCAGAAGGAGGGTAAAGGTGGGAGGTTGTCCATCAGCCTTGAAGATGGACAGGTCAGGAGCCAAGAGCGCTAATCCCTCATCTCCTCAGCAGAGATGAACGCATCAGCCGCAGGAGCCGGGGGCACCAAGGCCGCGCCCCCCAAGTTCAAGCAGAAGGAGAGCCGCCAGTTCAAGAGCAAGGCCCCCAAAGCTGGACAGAAGGGGTGAGTCCAGCTCCCCCTCCCCAGTCAACACAGAGATGGGGGGGCTCACCTCTCCTCCTTCTCCCCGCAGGTTTGATGACGTTCCGGGGATGGACGGTCTCGGAGGTGAGTGTTACGATCGCTCTGGACCGCCGCCGCGTCGCTGCCGCCGCTGTCCCTCACGCTCTCTACCCCCCCCCCCGCAGACGCCGCCGTCGTGTGCCCCTGGGAGGCCTTCGGAGACATGGAGCTGAGCGACCTGGCCCAGTTCGGAATCGTGTAGTCCCGCCGGAGGAGGGAGGCGCTCCGGCCGCGGGGGGGGGGAGCCCCCCGGGAGAAGAGCCTTCACTCTCAACCTTCAGACCTCTGTTCAAAACTTCCTCTATTTTTTTGTACAGTTTTGAATTTATTTTTCTAAACATGAAAACACATTTAGAACCAGAACACAGAAGTAAATGTATTGTATTTTATTTTATTATAATATTGTAATATTATTCTATTTATCTATTTGTAATGTGAGTATAAATCTGTGAGGTGCATCTGTATCAACCATGAGATTATAATAAATAGCCAAACGTGTCAAGCGTCCCTCTCTCGTCTGTGTTTAAATATCGTGGACGCGCTCGTGTCCGGGCCATGTGATTGGCGGATTCGCCCGGGGGGAGGCGGGTCTAGTGATGAAGGGTGGACTTCAACGGCTCAGCTGCTGACGCTTGGGGCCTGATGCTTGGGGTGACCTTTGACCTTTAGGACTTTATTTGCAATCAGGTTTAAAAAAATAAAGCGGGTGGACAAAAGGTAAATACATAAGGATGTTTTGACCTTGACCTTTGACCTATGGCCTCCAGGTCCTTGAGTCAGACGTGGTAATGGCACCAATAAAATGGTCACTTCCCTCTGGGGGCTGATCAGGAAGATGCTCTTGGTGGTCGCTGTTAGTTGTTTGTACCACCAGGGGGGAGTCTGTGCCCCCCAACACACACACACACACACACACACACACACACACACACACACACACACACACACCTTGAGACCCCATGAATAAAGGTTTTATTGAACATTCATAAGCAATAAAGTAATAGACTAATCTCATATCTGAGCTGTTCTTCAGCCTCTCTGGGAGGGGGGGGGCTGGTCAGCCGAGGAAAGCGTTCCCAGACACTTTTGGACGTACTTAGGTCGATATCATTAAACGCTGCTGCTGGTAAACTGAGGCTTGACCTGGAGCATACCATAGGCTGAAGATCAGGAGATTAGGGTGTTAATCCGATTGAGGCAGCCGTTGCTGCGCCCCTGACGGCGCTTGGGCGGTGGCACAAAGCTCAGCGGGCTGCGGGGAGCAGATCCCGGGACTGTCGGAGGACCATGGGGCAGGAGGAGAGCCGGCCCGAGGAGCTGGACCTGGTTCGGATTCAGGAGCTGTGCCTCCTCTTCATGAAGGAGTGTCCGAGCGGAGCGCTGCACCTCCACGAGTTCAAGAGGATCTTCGGGGTCCCGAGCAGCTCGGTAGAGGAGTCCCTCTACATCGAGACCGTTTTCCGCTCCTTCGACACAAACAAGGTAGGACGCTCTGAGGTTCTGCCGCCCGCCACCGCCCCGCGATGACACCCTCCCCCTTGTGGCCCCCAGGACAACACCCTGGACTTCCTGGAGTATGTGGCGGCGCTGCACTTGATCTTACGGGGAAACCTGGAGGACAGACTCAAGTGGTCCTTCAAGATGTACGACAAGGACGGGAACGGCAAGTTGGACCGGCAGGAGGTGAAGAGAGTCGTTAAGGTGAAAGAGCGCCTTCGGGACATTATCTCTTTCTTCTGAGTTCATAAGTCAAATCCTCTTAGGGTCCTGTCCTGGTGTCCATGGCATTAGGGAAGTGGAGCGTCTCTGTTCTATAACATCTCTGGTTACTTAACAGGCTTATTTAAGCCCTTCTATAAACACATGACATGTATTTATTCATGCTCACATCTCACTCAAACTGGGCCACAATTTTTAAACTGAGGTGACAGGACGGAGGGTCCGAGTGTGGTTTCTCAAGCCTGAGCAAGGGGGGCAGGGCCTACTGAGGGGTGTGGTCGAGCTGGGGCGTGGGCGTGGCCGGGCAGGACAAATTCCTGCTGAAAGACTGAAGAAATGACACCTTTGCTCCAGATTCAGGCTCAGGAGGATGGTCACGTTTAATCTGCCCGTGTTAGGAACCTCCCAGCGTCCTGCGCTGACTTGATTTGTGAGGAGTTTATTCCTCATCTGACACAGCAGATATGTCAAATGTTTGTGTGCAGATTATTCACAAAATCAAACTCCAGAGGAGTGATGTCGACATGACGCCGTCCCAGATCTGCGACAGGATCTTTGAGCTGGTGGACAAGAACCACGACGGTGGGTTGAGTGCTCATCACACAGGAAGTGATGTCATTCTTCTTTCCTATTTTCACGCCCTACCCCTAAAACAACCTCCATCATTTAAAAGTTGAGGCATGTTTACTTTTATTTATTATAATTCCAGTTCCTGTCTGAAGGCAGGTCTGGTTGGTGTTCCCGCACGTCACACGGGTGTTGTGATCCCTGCAGGTCAGATTTCCTTGTCAGAGTTCATGGAAGGAGCTCAGAAGGACGAATGGCTCATGAACCTCCTGAAGCTGGACATCAACGCCACCAGCTGGGTCATCCAGAACTGTGGAAAGCTAACCTGACGCTTCTTCGCCCCCACGCAGCGGGGCTTTGTTCAGAATGGTCCGTCCTTGTAATTTCCTGAGACCGGCAGGTGGAGCTGGGAGCCCCTGGTTCCAACAGTGGTTTCTGTGGTTTCAGCTGCTGGTTCTGATGGTCTGAATCCATGAAACCAGAAGTCTGTTGGGATGGACTCAGAGTGGGCGTGTTCTTCACTCCACAATTGTCTGTTTAACGTCATTACCTCCGCCAAGGAGGTTATGTTTTTGCCGGCGTCTGCCTGCCTGTCTGTCTGCCTGTCTGTCTGTCTGTCTGTCTGTCTGTTAGCAACATAACTCAAAAAGTTATGGACCGATTTTGATGAAATTTTCAGGATTTGTTGGAAATGTGAAAAGGAATAAGTGATTTCATTTTGGGGGTGATCCAGAAGAAATTCTGGATCACTTTCTGTTAACATTGTGGTAAATGGGGCCAAAAGGAATTGTTGCGCTTGGCGGAGGTCTGTGCTCTCTGAGTGCTTTCTAGTTTTTATTGTTGTTGTGTGTTTATATCTTACTGGGAAGTCACAATTGTTCTTCAGGATTTATTTAAACATGTAACTGTGTCGATTTAAATCTTCCCACATGCTTGACAGAGATGCAACATTATCACACCTGCACAGCAGGGGGCGCCAAAGCACTGGATCTACTTCCAAAGCAACCCTACGCAAGCTCACAGTGAAATGAAAAATCTCACCGGGCAGCTAAGAGAAACGTTTTCTTTTGCAGTTTTATTCACGTAACCTCACCTAAAATCGACCACACACCTCAGGAAGCGTCAGCAATCCAGTTCCTGGGAGCGGCGTGGATACAGTCATTCCACGCCTGTTCCCAGGTTACCTCATCGTCTCCACCGTCTCTGCCTTCAGCGTCGTCCACCTCCCTCTGTTTCCTAGCTGTAACCTCACACTCATGCTGCAGTTCCACGGCTGTGAGCTGTGTTCATTTTCTGTTTGCCGTTTCGTCCAGCGATTAAACACCTCCTGAAATCTTCTCATTGTGCTGTCTTGGGTTTCATCATGACCGGGGGCTTGTTATGACCCCGCAAATCTACCCCTTAAGAAGCTTGGGGCATAATCCTGCAAGGATTAGAGTATACACATTTGGCTGCTTGACACTTTGGTTGTGGGTGTTTGGGGGCATGACAATAAGTTCAAATAAAAAAAAAAAAGATATGAGCGGAGACGTTTGCAGCAGCCTGAAGGTTTCTACAGCATTTGTTTGAGGATGGTGGCTCCTGCTGAAGCTGTTTGGATCCTGTCCTGAAGAGGAACACAAGGTTCCTCCTTCCTGCAGCTCCAACCCTCTCGATCAGGGAATGTCTGAATCAATGAAGGAATCCCAGGGAATAGACCAGGGTAGACCAGGGGTGTCCAACCTCTTCCACAAAGAGTCGTGTGGCTGCAGGTTTTTGTTCCACCAGTCCAGCTCACCCAGTTTGACCAGTCAGCTGTTGAAGACTCAGATGAGTTGATGAAGTGAGTCCAGTCTGGTGTGCTGCTGCTGGGTTGAACAAGAACCTGTAGCCACACGGCCCTTTGTGGAACAGTTTGGACACCCCTGCCGTAGACCTTCTGGGGCTGGACTCCTCCCTCCCAGATGATCTGGTCTTTCAGACTCAGACATCCCTTTGATGGTCAGTCTTTGACGTCACCGATCTTCTAATCTCCAAGGCTTCCTCCAAAGAAGACCTCCTCCTCAGTCTGTCAGAGCTGAAGATCACAAACAGACATCAAATCTTTGTTTGCTTTTTCTTTTTATTTGGGCAGGAAACAACTTTTTCACTGGAGAAGTACAAATACCGAAGAAAGAACAGGAATGCCCGCCGGGGATTTGGAGAAGTCAATTGGATTTGTCTTACTGGCAAGCTTGAAATAGCCCCCGCAGGGGCAGAACGCTGGGGTCTGAGATAAACCCAGAGAAGACGGGAATTTCTCCTTCTCTCCGAAGGAGAGCTGCGAGGGACATCTATGATTTCAGCTTTTCTGGGTTTACAATTATGGGTCAAACACAGAGCGGAGAAGAGAAGGAAGTAGGTCTCCAGGACATCCAGGAACTCTACAGGAAGTTTGCCAGTGAATGTCCAAGTGGGAATTTGCACCTACACGAGTTCAAGAGAATCTTTGGGATTAACAGCAGCTCCTCGGTGGAAGAAACAGCTTACATGGAAATAGTGTTTGAATCCTTCGACACAAACAAGGTGAGAAACCACTGAAAACGTGAGCTTTTGTGTTGATCTCACCACATGCCGGTCCCCTCTAGGATGGTAAAATAGACTTCCTGGAGTACGTGGCTGCGGTTCACCTGGTACTCCGTGGAAAACTGGAGGACAAACTCAGGTGGTCTTTCAAAGTTTACGACAGAGATGGAAACGGCTGCCTGGACAAACAGGAAGTGAGCCACCTCGTCAAGGTACGCCTCCGCTTTCTCTCAAAGCTATCAACTTTGGGGGTGTGACCTTCTGACCCTCGCTTGAACTTTGATCTCCCCAGATCATCCACAAAATCAAGAACCAAAATAATGAGAACGTCACGGAAAAAGTTGAAGACATTTGCGACAGAATATTTGAACTGGTGGATAAGAATAAAGAC
This sequence comes from Lagocephalus sceleratus, assembly GCA_911728415.1. NCBI lineage: Eukaryota > Metazoa > Chordata > Actinopteri > Tetraodontiformes > Tetraodontidae > Lagocephalus > Lagocephalus sceleratus. Next base: position 11,957,420 of record CAJVRN010000017.1, on the reverse strand, counting down.
AGTAAGTCCAGGAGGGATTATTGGTGGGTGATAATCTGAGTGTCAACACAACCTCATGCTGACGTCTCCTCCTCTTCCTCAGGTCAGATCTCCTTGGAAGAATTCATTGAAGGAGCTGAGAAGGACCCGTGGCTCCTGAACCAGCTCCGACTGGACATCGGACCCTGCGAGTGGTTCATCGAGCAGCAGGAAAAGAAACCCTGACTTCACCTTCTTTTGGAGGAACTATCACATAGGAGGTTACGTGTGAAAGAGAGGAGCAACATGACGGAACAGCCCGCTTTTAAAATCCCGAACAAACGACGTTTTGTTACTTCACTGCCCATGTGGCAGTGTGGGGTTGTTGTTTGTCCGTCTGTGGGGTTCCTCCACATGTAGCTGCATCAAACACAGACAGAGTTCTGACACAACACAACGCTTTATTTTGAAGATGTCGAGATGCACTTCAACGGGAAAAGGTGACAATTATGTAACCGTCATAATAAATGATTTATATGGAGACTAATGGTCGGGGCTAGGTGAAGCAATTATATGGAGTAGATAATAGTGTAATTATTAGGTCCTGTTACACAAAAATAGAAACAAGAGGGTCCAGATATCTGTTGTCTTCTATATTTTATTTTTTTGTTATACTTTGCTTTTGTTAATAAATCCTGTTTAATCTTGTAAAACAGTTGAGTGCTTGCCTTGTTGTATTTACAGTTCTGTCCATGGAATTTTCAGGACTTCATATACGAGTTTATATAAAGTGAACAGTCTGATATAGCTGCTGGTACAGGACTGGGACTAGAACCTATCCCAATCTGGGTCAACCAGGAATTTCAAAAGAACCACTGTCACCTTCAATACATCACTCATTAAGTTCAAGTTCAAGTTCAAGTTAAGTCAGTGAATAAGGGGCGAGAGATGGGAAAGTATCGGTCCATAGTTCCACAAAGTTGTGGACAAGTTTTAGATTTTTAAATCTGCACGTGTGATCAAAGGGTCACAGGTGTTATCATCACCACTGATTCACGTGTCCTCTTATAACTCATGATTTGAGCCAATGTGATCAATGGAAAACAAACAGATCCTTCCTGCTGACTGACCATCTAGGAGAGAGAGAGAGGTGATGCGCCACTACAATGTTCAGACATATCACAGTAATTCATTTATTTTTAAAATTGACAAGAAAAAAGAAGAGAAATAAAACTTGTAACGTGTCTTCGTTTAGAACGTACGCACTAAATCCAACGTAAACGAGGTCGTGAATTCCGTAAATTTCGTACCCGGACAACTTCCGGGCTTATGGCGACACGGCTGCGCATGCGCACGGTCTGTTGACAAACGTGAACGATGCGTAACTCTGCGGGTCTCTGCGGCTCACAAGTGGAATAAAATGCGCATCCCCATTGTTGTCCGCGGTCGCAGATAGTGAAGTCGGCCGTTCATGAAGTTGTGAACCCGGTAAGGACCTTAAACCGAGCGCGCTGCGTGTGTGAGGGGGGCTGCGGAGCCGCGGGCGGCTGCTAGGCTACGTTAGCCTGTAGCCGCGGGGCTGTCCGGCTTCATTAACGTCGGTATTTCACTCCGTTGTTCACGTTTCGACCCCTGCCCGACACATCCGGGCCCACAAGTCTTCAGCCGGCGCGTTTGTTCAGCCTTCGCCGTTCAAATGAGCCGTGTGACGACGGGATGCAAACTACCTCCACTAACTTGGCTAACGTGCAGCTGGTAACCCCTGGTAACCACTGATAACCACTGGTGAATACTGGTAACCCCTGGTAACCACTGGTGAATACTGGTAACCCCTGGTAACCATTGGTAACTACTGGTAACCCCTGGTAACCATTGGTAACTACTGGTAACCACTGGTAACCCCTGGTGGCCACTGGTAACCACTGGTAACCCCTGGTGGCCACTGGTAACCCCTGGTGACCACTGGTAACTACTGGTAACCAGGGCTGTCTTCATCACCTGGCAGCTGATTTGGCCCTCAGCCAGCGGTGATGTCACCGGGACTGGTCTTTGTTGGCCCGTGAGGTGGAACCAGTTTGACCAGACCGTACCTGTGTCACGTGGCTGGATCCTACTGGTTGACTGACCCGGATCCACCGGGCCCCAGACCAGAGGGGGGGGGTCGTTCAGTCCGACCACACTCACCACTTGTCTTTCACCAGGGTGCCGCTCGTTCCCGAGGCTCCCCGTCCGCCTGCTGCGTCTCTGGACGCCTGTTTTAAAGTGACGTCTCACACCGACAGGAATCCAGCAGGAGCCCTGCCCCGAGCAGGTCCAGGCCGCTGCGTCTTAAACGCGGGGCCACGGCCTCTCCATTAGCGGCTGCAATGCCGTTAGTCCAACCACATGACTTTCAAAGTCATCAGAAGGCTAATGTGTGGGCTATTTGAGGCCTGGCAGCTGGAGACAACGGGCTAAAACAAACAAGCACGTATTTCCACCTTGGACATTTTACTGGAACCAGCACTTCTAGTATGAAGAGTATTCCTGTTCATGTTCTTCGTGTGATTGGGTCATGAGGTTGACGGCTGGCAAGCCAAGTGTCTGCATATTTTAAATAGTGATCTATTCCGTGTATACATAAAACTATCTATTGTCTTCCACGCTACATTTAGTACGATTCAGCTTTGTGTTTGGGTCTAACAGAACAGGTGTATCCCATCGAAATGTAAAAGTTCAGGCTGGCTGCATTCACGACAGACGTGTCTAATGGATAATGATCTGAATAAATAATTCACTGTTTTTCCTCTTTGTGTGTGTCTGTGTGTGTGTGTGTGTGTGTGTGTGTGTGTGTGTCTGTGTGCCCGTGCGTGGATGCTACAGGTCTCAGGTGAAACCATGCTGAAATGGTTTTCTGGGGAGGAGGCCGAGCCTGGCTCTGTGGTGAGCACTAATGTTTTCAGTCTCATTGTCATCGGGGTCAGCTGACTCCTGTCGGGGGTTCGGAGGTCAGCAGAAACCAGAATCGCTCCACCCAAATCCATGTCCTGTCATGGGTCAGCCTAAAAAACAGAAACAGGGGTCTTTGCAAACTCTAAAAAACTTTAATCCAGCAGCGATTTAATACATAATTTAATGTCGTGAATACATTTAAACAATCACAAAAGATTTGCTGTTAAAAACGGTATGAAACAGAAGACATACCTGAGGAGGTCTGGAAGTGTCCAGCAGATGCGTCTGTAGAGTATAAGGTTGATTCACTCAGATCTTAGAGAGTGGGAGAGGACCTGGAGATGGCAGAGGGGAAGGTGTTGGGGTTTGGTGTTGGGGTTTGGGTTTGGGGGTAACGAGGATGGAGCGGATCAGGAATGAGTCCATCAGAGGGACAGCAGACGGTAGCCTGGAGGTTAGAGAGGACAGGGAGTTGGTTGGTTGCTCACCTCTGGGGCGGAAGCTCTCTGGGGGCTGGCTGGACCATCTTCAGGTTTGTCTCTTTGTCTAACGTGGCCGTCCCTCCCCAGGGCCCAGGCTCGTCTCTGGCTGCTGCCCCCGGAGAGACGGCGGCGGAGGAGATGGTCGAACGACTCGCCCAGACCGAGCAGCTGGTCGCTCAGCTGAAGGAGATGATCCGGGAGAAGGACGCGGCGCTCTCCTCCAAAGACGAGCAGCTGAAGGTGAGACGACGCTATCAGCAGCAAGAGATCGAAGCGAGCGCGTCATTAAACCAATATTTATTTTAGGTTGACGCCTTCCAGGCTTTGACACCATCATGTGTTTTGCCAGAGTAAGTGGGTTTGCCCAACCAGGAGGGACAGGGGTTAACTATTAAACTGCCACGTCAAAGTCTAGAACACAGCCATAAAGGCAGGAATGTGAGCGCCGCGGCTCCTTGTGAGATGACGTCATCAATGCAGCGCATCTGTAGCCCACGTCCACATGTTGGATTGAACGTTAGCAATGACAGAGCCTTTGAGGCAGCGGTCGTCGGATCAGACACGCTGGTGTTCCAGACTGAAGCTCCTCTGTGGAGGCTCCTCGAGGCTGCAGCTGTCGGGCCTTTCGCACCTTTTCTAACATTAACTCACGCAACAGACAGGAGAGTCCGGCTTCATCAAGCAGCAGGGGCGACTGCAGCCACGAAACCTGCAGCAGCCGACAGTCCTCATCTGCTGCTCTCTCCGTCTTTCGCAGCAGCTTTAAATTCTTCCTCCCGTGATTTTGCTTCCCCTCAGGCAGAGAAGGAAGCGTCCGAGGCCAAGCTGTCGAAGCTGCGCCTTCAGAATAAAGCCAAGGTGACGTCCCTCACCACACAGCTGGAGGAGCTGAGGAAGCAGCACGGAGGCCCAGGCACGCCCACACACGGCAAGAAGGTACAGACATGTTTTCACACTTCTCTGATAACGGGTACAGTTACCCACCTGGTAAGACAGAAAACCCAGCTGGATCACAGACGCTGCACTCAGTAATTATTTGAGGTTCCAAAAGCACCGCAGTTAGAATGTTGCTCTTCACAGGGGTCGTCTGAAGGAGCAGACCAGGCCAGTCGGGGTAAGATTGTCCTGCTGAAGAAGAAGGTTGAGGAATTGGAGCAGCAGCTAGCACAGCGAGTCGAGGAACTGGAAAACAAGGTGAATTTGTGTTGGCAGCACAAACACAGGCTGCTCGAATGACCAGGACATTCATTATTAAAGATTTCTCCAGTCAAGATGCATTCGTTGCACATTATTTTTCTCGTCTTTAAACATCTATCTATAACTTCATTTCTTTATAACAAACATTCTTTCACTGATTTCATAATACATTTCTAAAATTCTGTCTTATGTGTCCTGTCATGAGGCCTTCAGTTCATCTTTGATGCAGGATGCTTTAAAAACTCTTCTGCTCCATCAAACATGTAGAATCTGTTTGTTTTTTTCCCCCGACGTTTTCCCGCAGAGGAAGGAGGTGGAGTCACAGCGGCTGCGAGGCGAGGAAATGGATGCTATGCTGATAGAGAGAGACAGGAAGCTGGCAGAAAAGGAGGCTTACATTGTCCACCTGCAAACAGCGCTGTCAGGAGACCAGAGCGTCGCCTCTGCACCGCCGCAGGTCTCAGCATGGACTCGACATCCGCAGCATCACGCAGAGATGATGGGCTGATCGTATTAAAGCGGCTTCTTTTATTGAATCGCCATCTTTCCCGTCTGCAGACCTCAGAGGCCAGCGGTGCAGCGCAGGAGCTGCAGCTGCTGGTTCAGAGTCTGACCAGGAAGGTGGGGGAGTCGGAGGAACGCTACAGTCTGCTGCAGGAGCAGTCGGAGAGTCTGAAAGAGCTCCTGCTCACAGAGAAGGAGCAGTACACCCGGAAGGAGATCATGTACAAAGAGAACGTGGGTTTGAACGAGCTCGGTGGAACCTCTTGTCTGTCATTTTGCTGACCCGCGGTCTCGTTGGTGTACATTTTTAGATCCAGACCTTCAAAGACATCATTATTCAGAAAGATAACCAGCTGATGGAGATCAGCCAGATGCACGAACAGGAACTCTTCAAATTAGCTGCGAAGTCTGACGCCAGTGCAGATCTGGAGCAGGTACGGACCTTCTGTCTGAATCCAGGGCCCATCCTGTTCTTTCTGTAAATGTTATCTTTTCTCTTTTCTCAAAATTAAATGATATAAATAAGAACATCTACAATACTGGTCAGAAAATATCTGATGTTTGTACTATTTAAAAGATCCTCTGAAAACACAATGGAGCAGTAAAACATTTCTTCTTTCAAATTTTCATTGTGTTTTGATGTGTTCGGACGTTCAGTTGTGTGAAGCACAAATATTCCCTGGTTTAGAGTCCTTACCCATGTTTGGCTCTCGGTATTCAAGCGCTGATCATCTTTCATACCTTCATCACCTCCTCTTCAGCTCCTGAAGGCCCTGAAGCAGAAGCTCCATGAGAAGGAGGAGGTGCTGCTGGGAAAAACACAGGTCATCAACGTTCTACAGGGGGAGGTGGATGGAAGGGACCAGCAGATAAAGGTCAGCATTCCTGAACTCACAGGCTGCTTTGCTCTGTTTATGTTCTGTGATGTTTTTCAGAGCCCCAGCTCTGAGTTAAGACCTTTAAACGCAGGATCTTAAATACACTATGAGACAGAAACACAGTTATTGATCCTAATGGAAGCTGGTGGATTAACGTAGTGTTACAAAACAGGCAGAAAGGAAACAGAAGTGTGTATTTAAAGGGGTTGTACTGCCCTCTGCTGGTAAACTGTCTCCAGCTGGTCTTTTTAATGGTTTATATCTTCATCTGTGAAAGTTGCTGGTCAGTTTTTGTTCCAGATTTTTTTTTCAAATTACCATATTTTATTTTAACTGTAACATAAAAGTTGAGTTGTGTCGCTATCAAACCAGTCCTCTTAAACAGGAAGGAGCTGGTTCTCCTCGTCTTCAGCCCTAATGTGCTTTGTCACCTCTCACCACAGGACCTGACCGAACGTCTGCACCGGCTACAAGTGGGGCGCGAGAGCCTGGAGTCCAAGATGGAGGCAGAGAAGCATGTGATGCGCGCGCAGCTCCGCGACATGATGGAAAAGCAGCGTGCTGAGATCCAGCGCCTGACCGAGCAACATCAGGCCCAGATGGCCCAGACGCAGCAGGAGCTCCTGGGGCAGCTGGAGGAGATGAGGAGGGTGTCTGTGTCTGCGCAATCCACCGGTCAGGAGCCCCCAGAGGGCCAAAGGGCCCCCGCAGAGGCAGCTTCTGTCCAGAGGATCGCTGAGCTGGAAGGTTGGTGCTCAACAGTCTGACTGTTCCAAAGAAATTTCAGATCTTCACCTTTGTTTTTAACCTTCATACCATTTCTTTTTTGCCATTTAAACAATTGCTGTTTAAAAACCCAGGGAAGGTGAAAATCAAAGTGCAGAGGTGCTCAGTGGTTCTCTCTGTCAGCTTGTGGATCTGCTGTGGCGGTCAACGCTGCTCCTCTCATGAGCAGAGCCACACCTGATCTGCTGACAAAGCTTCTCGTGTTGCTCTCACTAAAAATCTCACTGTTGATGTGATTTCTGATTTTTCTCCCTGTTTTTATTTGTAGCACAAGCAAAGCAAAAGACAGAGGAAGCCAGCAGGTCGGAGGCTAAATTCCTGAAAATGAAGGCGTGGTCAAAGTCCAGAATCAGACAGTTGGAGGAGGAGTTAAAGAAATCCCAGGTAGGCTAATGTCCACCTTCTAATGAAAAGCAGATATTTATGTGAATGTTAAACATAAACCTATTCTGTCCTAATTCACCATACCTTTTCTTTAATAAGTATAAACACAGGCTGATGTGATGGATCGTTTTGCCTTTTCCAGACAGGAGACGCACACCTAGACCTACTTTCTCTGCAGAGCCGCATCACGGCGCTGGAGGAGGAGAGAGAAGAAAACCTTTGTAAACTGGAGCAATACGATGAGCTCCAAGCCAAGAACGGTAAATAATGGAACCTGACTGGAACACAAGTCTGCGCTGCTCCTGTTCATCTCACTCTCCCGCGATGTCCCGACAGAAATGCTGCAGGCTAAGTTGGCGGCGTACGAGGAGCAGCAGAGGACACTTCAGGCCGACCTGGAGCAGTTCACCAAGAGGGCTGCGTCTCAGGTCAGGGCCCTTTTGGTTCTGTGAAAACAAGCACACCATAAACGCACCGCCGTGTTCTCGCATAACTCTGGCGCCGCCCCACCGCTTGCAGGCCAGCGAGTCAGGCAGCGCAGACGACACTCAGAGTCAGGTGCTGGAGTGGCAGGAGATGGTCGCCGAGGCAGCCAGCGCCAGGGAGCGGGCCAAGGAGGAGAAGGCTGCCATGGCGCTGCGCATCAGCCACATGGAGGAGGAGCGAGAGGGTAAGGCCGCTGCTGGGCGGAGCCACAAAGTCAGGGGAGGCGGGGCCTGTAGAGCCAGATGAATGCAAAGACACGGACGGGGAAAGTGTGTGTTTTAAACGGTTGCCTGGCGCTCACCTAACTGCTGAAAACACACACACACGCGTGTGTGATACTGCAGCCTCTTAACCGGTTTTGCTGTTGTTTACAGGATTCATATGTCTTTACACACAGCAGGAGTCCTAATAGAGGAGTTGTAAAAAAACATCACACGCAACTACCAGCAGTAACCATAGCTACCACGAGAGCAGCTGCAGCACTCACCACCACCAACCCGTAGCATCAGCGAGCGCGGGTGTATGTTGACTGATGCGTCAGCCGCTGTCTGACTGATCGTTACTGTCTGTCTCTTCATTTTTTTGTGCCCCCCCCCCATCGGCATTAACGGGGAGCGCTTGGCGCCTGCTCCACGTTGCCTCCCATCTCGCGGACCTCAGCCCTCCCCTCACCTTTGCCCCCTCCAGCCCCTGCTCCAGGGATGGGAGCAGCCAATCAGAACAGTTTCCCATCAGTTTTGTGCACGCAGGCTCCCCCGTCCCTGCGTTGCAGCCCGAGCCCGCTGTACTTCCTGCAGCTCACTGCTGCTTTGGCTCACGCTGGGTGAGCTGCTGGCAGTACAGCGGCCGGCTGCACGTGTAGAATCTGCTTGTTTTTCCTTCTCGCTCTGCTGAGTTCCTCATTACCTTTTCTTCTAAATCATTCTGTGGTTCTGTCTTTTTTTCCCCCACATCCACACGTTATACCAAGCTTAATTGCTCAACATGGTCATTCCTGATTTGTGGTTGGAGGGTTTGTGTTACACTAACCATAACAACTCTACGGTTTTTCATAAAACATCAAGGTCCTTTACACTCATTAAAAATGAGGCTGATGTTATCAGACTTTTAAAAATTCTCTATGCTGTCACAGACGCGACTGAACATCAGTTGTTGGCCCCCTGGATATCTGCGTAATTTATTAGACTAATCTGCAAAGAATTTAAATGTGAAAGGAAACAAAGTTATGTTGAGATTAAAATAACTCTTGAGTACATCAAATAATTAACACCATAACACATTATATACCTGGTCCCAAACATCACACATTTCTGCAACACCACCTTCTTTTCAGGGGGTGAAGATAGACTGAACAGACAATAGAAGCAAAAAGCTACAAAGCAAAGTTGTGGTTTTCACATAGAAGCGGCTTCAGCCTGAATATGCTGCAGGCCTCAGTTGAACTGCAGCTTCTCTCTGGAAGGCTAATCTGCCACCGCAGCACATGTGCGTCTCAGGCGCGAGCGCTTAAGCGGCGAAGCTGCCGCTCTGGAAGAGTCTGACAAAGTTCTGGAGCACTACCTGCAACCCGGTTTGAAATGGTCTGACTGTCTCTTCAGGAGGTCTCTTGCGTTTAACCCTGTTGCGAGCTCGTCTGTTGCATGTTCTAACTCAGCGTCGCATTAACGTTAGCTCAGTAACAACGAGGCAGAAGCAGCTTCCGTCTTGTTTTGAACTCGTTGGAGTCTCAGCTCAAGGTTAAAGCTGCCTCTGCCCAACTCATCCTGACCACAGCTTCACCTTTTTAACTCCTCCTTTTCCTCTGCTCCACCTTTGCTTTGAGCTGCCCTGCCAGCCTCAAACCAGTTTGTTGTCACAAAACAGATGGGAACAATCCTACATTTTTCCATTTGGTGCCACCCGCTTGCATCTCTGCCGCTGATTGAACGCAAAGCTGAGAATCACTGATGGAGCCTCCTCAGATTCTGTTTCCCCGCTGTAGACCCAACCTCATTTTTTTTTTTTTAGACGAACCTTTAAATCTGAGGCTCCTCTACCCCCTCAGGCACTCTTATTTGCTTTGGCCAGCGTTTGAATGCTTTTCCTTGCTGCTGCAGTTCGGCTGTGCATGGCTCTGAACACAGTGTTGCTCCTCCGCTGTATTCTGCAGACAAAAAAAATAGTGCAAGCGTGTCCAGATTTCCGAGATGTTCTCCTCCTTTCTCTGTTACTGCTTTAAAATTTTGGATGAAACCTTTTCCGTGTTGCAAAGTGTGCGTGTGTGGTGTCTAAAGTGCCTCACCTCCCTCTTCATCATGCCACACCCCCCTCCCACACCCCCCCGCTCCTGTGTGATCCTCCTGCTCACTGTCCTGCTCGCCCCTGCATACATACATCTCTCAATATCAACCTACACCCCCTCCGTCCTTTTCCCTGTGGCACAAAACTGATTGAGGATGACTGGTTCTTTCCTGGCTGCTCCGATTCAGCACTGGAATCTCGACAGCAGGAGTTGGAGGAGGAGCTAGCTCAAGCGAGGGGGCTCGGTCAGCACAGGGCCAAGAAGCTGGCAGCTCCGCCCCAGCGAAGCCTACAGGTGGGTGGATGCAAACGTGAAGCGCGGGAAATGCCGTGGAACTCTCTCGAATGTTGGCTGATCTTGAAAGCTTGTTGACCTCCAGGACAGTTAGAGCGATGTAAACTTTTTTTTTTTTTAACCCTTAACCGTAGTGGAGTTTTTGCGCTTCATTTCGTTTGTAACGGGTGGTTTTGTTGCCATGGTTGCGTATCAGCTCTTTTGTTTGACTCTGACAGCAGATAATCAGGCATGAAGAGCAACACCGCAGCCTCAAACTAAACCATCCATTACAGAAGACCCACACCAAATCACCCAATAAAACAATGGAGGAGTAGAAATTAAGCATAAATTAGAGGATGGCAGGAAATATAAATGAATCGCATAATAAAAACATATCAGCTTTAAATCTCTTGTTTATATGTAATTGAAGATGTGAATAGTTCTGATGGAGGTCTTGTGAGATTTCATATGTGAAAAGGTTCCTTCCTTCCACACTTGAAAGGACAGTTCTCCAAAACAGTTGTGCTTCATCCGTGGGATTATCAGAGTAATCCCAGTCAGCTCGCTTGGATGTCTTTATATGTAACAGTTTTCTTGTCCGTGTTAGAGCCTTGGGTTTGTCCACACAACTGTGTCTATCTGACCTCAGGAGGACTTTGAGTTTGACGGGCAGACTCAGTTCCAGGACCCTCGGAGCACCTCCGAGAGCACCACCCCGATGGAGGGCGAGAACATGGGAGGTTGGTGGCCCGAGCACAGTACCCCTGACACAGGTGTGACACACTCTAGACGGTTTAAACCGGCATGCACACTGTCACCTGCACACTCCTTCAGGAGCGTTTTTTTTTTATTTTTTTTTATTTTCACCATAACAGTCGTGCTGCACTGAGTGTTGAACTGTGGCTGTTGGTGTGTTGGTTTTTAATCTAACCTGATGTCAGCGTCACTCCTGGGGGGTCCCTGTGGGGCTTTTCTACCACCTGGGAAATCAGTCGAGCTAACCATAACGTCCCATCTGTTAAAATAACCGAAGACCAGAGATCCACCGTTCCCTGACTTCCATTTCCACCAGCTTTCAGTATTGTCTTTGGACATGTGCATGCTGGTTGAAGCTGGCTAGTGTTTGTTGGGATTAGGCCTCAGAATGTTTCTCATCATATAAATGTGTGAGCAGATGTGTGGTAAGTTCATTTCATTTATTTTATTTTTTCTTTGCATGCTCCGCTCTTTCCTTTTCCTTTCATTGTGCCTTCTTGCCTGCAGTAAAAAACACCCTAGTTAGTCATCCTAACAAGGCAGTTGTGTTTCCATGGAACATTCGTTAGGTGTATCTGATCTCCGTTTCCTCCTGCTTGTGATGACTGAATCTGCCAGCAAGCTTGTTAATATTCAGTATACATTCTTTACTTCCTGTAGCTTTGTTTTTCTAAAAGTGTCTTTTTATCCTGACATTTCCACATACAACCGCTCTCAGCCAAGCTCCAATCTCTGTTGTGAACTCCAGCATTTGTGGGGAACATTAACTGTCAGGGAATTCAAAAATGAGCTTGTTCAGAGTTCATCAGACCTGATTTGTCCCTCTGATTCTTATTCAAGGCACTTCCACTGCTGCTGGTTAATGTTGAATGCATGGAAATGTTCGTTTTGTTCCCATCACCAGATATTATTAATGCATCATTGTAGGTTCCTTTCACTAACTCTGTGCATGGATGTATGAAGAGAATGGAAGTCATAACAGTCCCTTTGATTCTGACCTGGAGATTTCTGCTCTGCATCTTCTGCTCTTTCCTCTGAAACCTTTGCCGCTTAGTCTGATAACTAAAAGGAGATAGAAGCGATTCCCACGTGTGCTTTTTACCACAAAACATCTGTGCAGGAAATCCCTGCTAATAGTGTCTGATTAGAAGTACGGCATGCTGATGAAAACAGAATCAAAGATGTTGAGAACGGCGGAGCAGCTCGTCTAATGCCTCTTTTTCTCTTGGCGAGCCCAGATGGTTTGCGGTCTGTTGTGGAGGAACTGGAGCTTGAAAGGAATCGACTGCAGGAGCAGATTCTGAGCCTGGAGGAGCGCTGCCAAGACCTGGAGGACCGCTTGCAGCTTCAGGCTCGCATAGAGGCCTTACAGGTAACACTCGCAGGGCTGATCCAGAGCAGTTTTGGTTAAAGCAACCTTCGCCCCGTCTGGGAACATAACATACCGACTGATGAGTATGATGAGTGACGTGCATGTTTTCCCTCCCGAGGAGTGGGATTTTGTAACAAAGCCTTCTAACACAGGTGACGTTTGATGTAGATGAAGATGAGCAGCCAATTTGGGTCTCTCAGGTGTGTTGGGTCTCTGTGTGTGCGCTGGAGAGCACAGCTCTGGCGGTGCTGGCTAACGTGTGGTGTGCATGTTAATACTCACTGGTTGATACGTGATATTTGTCAGGATGGGGAAGGAATGGTATCTGTCATGTCTCTGACCGTGACTTCGACAACGGCGCTGCTAAGTCAACCCATGTCTGTCTGTCTGTCTGACTGTGTTCAGACTGTCTTTGTCACGCCGTCTTAGAGTTTAATCTGTTTTTCTGCAATGACAGAATGAGGTGGAGAAACTGCAGAGTCAACTCGCCAGTGTTCGACATCAGCAGAGCAGGGACGCAGAGAAACATCAGCTGCTGGTGAACAGCCTCAACGAGCAGCTCAAAGGGTACCTTCATCCATCCATCCATTCATCCATCCATCCATCAATACACACAGACTCGTCCACACACATACACACCCATCCACCCTCCCACCTCCTATGGGGCTGGAGTCTATCCCAGAGGCTTTTATATAGACCTTTATCTGTCATTTCTCTAATCTCATATATCAGATTATTTATTTATGATCGTTGTAAAAGACACTTTTGGGCTTTTAATATCCCGCCAGGTTTTGATAATTTAGTCAAACCTTTTTACTTTATGATTTTTTAAAATGTATCTGATTTAAGCATTTTTTTCTCAGATATATGATTAATTATAGATGGTGCTTGATTCTCCTAAATTTCCATAATTTATGTTTTTTTTTTCATTGTCCTTTTATCACTTGACAATTTTTGCTGAATTTTTCATGTCAAACAGCAGCCAAATGCTGTTATACTCTAACGGTTCCAGTCAGCTTCCATGTGATCACATGTACATTAAAGACTGCATCCTTTATGAATTGCAACACAAAAAGAACACAAATTACTTTGGTTGTCAGTCATTAGCTGGAGGCATCTGTTGTTCGTCCCACACACAGTTGGCTGTTGTCATCTAGAGTAGCTGTCTTCCATTCTGTAGAATTCTCTCTGATTGGCTGACCAAATCTAAACCCAGATGCTCTCATCACTAAATCCTTTATTAAAAAAAAACAATATGGATTAATCCTGCAGTCTGATTGGTTCCTGTAGGCTGAGCGACACGCAGGAGTCTCTGGAGAGTTCCCTCATAGAGAAGGAAAACACATTGGCCAAAACATCTGAGAAACTGGAGCTGGTCAGCAGCCTCAGAGAGTCTCTGAGCCTCAAAGAAACCCAGTTCAAGGAGGTGTCAGAAAAACTCCTGCAGACTGAGTTATCTGTAAGTATGCTGGTTTTGGTTTTCCTGTCTGTTCTATGTCAGCGTTCACTAATATTTCATGTATTTTGTTCTGCAGCTTGAGAACATCTCTCAGAAATGCAGCAGCTCAGAAAAACAATGTTCTGAGTTAAAAACAGAAGTGGCCGACCTCACACAGAAGCTGAGTCTGCTGAAGGAGAAGGTGCGTTCCTGTCGTCACGGACTGATAAAAGACTGCTCGAAACAAAAATCTCCCATCTCATCACAGTCACTTCATCATTGTCATCATTGTATTTCATCTTCTTTTTTCAGACACAAAAGCAGGAAATCACCATAGAAACTTTGCAAACGGAAGTGGATCAGACAAATGAGGAGCTGGACAAACTGAATACTGCCTACTTGGAGGAAAGAGCCCAGCTCATTCATGACCTTCAAAGCTGTGAGAGGGAGATAGACAGTCTTAAAGATGTCCTGCTGGAAAAGGACAAAGAGATATCCGCTCTTTCTGCTAACATTTCCGAATATACAGAACAGCTCAACATGCAAAAACAAGAGCTTAAACTGAAAGAGGAGAACCTGATTCAAGTCGAAAACGCCCTGAGTAAGGCTGAGCGGGAGCTCGTGATTCTGAGAGAGTCACAGAACTCAGACCAACAGACCCGCGAGACCAAGATCACCGAGTTGGTGGAGAACCTCAAGGACACTGAGATGGAGCTGGCCAAGGCCAGAGACCGAGGAGACTCAAAGACGGCTGAGGTGGAAACATTGGAGAAGCAAGCTGATGATGACAAGAAGACCATCCAGGAGCTTCGAGGGGAGCTTCAGAAACAGATGTTGAGTCACAGTCATCATCTCTCCAAATGTGAAACACACATCACGTCCTTGAAGGAACAGCTGATGTCATCTGCCCAGAAGCTCCAGGAGTCTTTAGACCTCCAGCAGCAGCTCAGTAACAAAGAACAGTCCTTTGAGAAAGAGCTCAAATCTTCGAAAGATGAGCAAAACACACTTCGTTCACAGGTGGAGAAATACAGAAATGAGATGCAGGTGGTGTCCCAACAGTTAGAGGAGCAGAAACGGACTGAAGAAGTCATTAGAGCGGAAATGAAGGCCAAAGAGGACGCTGTAACATCCCTGGAAACCCAGCTGAAGGACGCTGAGAACGAGAGGCAGAGATTCGACGCCGAGTTAAAAATGCGGGATTTGGAAAAGGAGAAGATGAGCAGTGACCTTCAGAGCAAGTCTGAAAACATTTCCAACCTCCAAAACCTCTTAAACAGCTTGAAAAGCGAGAAGAAGCAACTGCAAGAAAACCTGGAGGCTCTGACCGAGGAGCTGGAGTTAGAGAAACAGAATGTCCACCAGCTTAACGAACAGGTCGCATCTGCTCTTGACTCCAGCACTTCCTACCAGAATCAGGTAGAGCAGCTTTCAGCAGAGGGAGCGAGACTCCAACAGGAGCTAACGGACAGCCTAAGAACAATCACGGAACTTGGATGTGAGAAAGAGTCACTGCAAGACAAAGTTTCTGTGTTGGAGACGCAGGTTTCACAGGACGTCACCGCGATCGAGGCGCTGCGGAAGGATAAAGAGGAGCTGAACAGAGTCCTGGAGCAAAGCTCACACTCGAGCTCTGAAATCCTGCTGGAAAAGACAAATGAGTGCAGTCGCCTGCAGAACGTACTCAGGGAGAAGCAGGAGCAGGTGGCCCATCTACAGGAGCGCGTGCAGAGCTTGACCTCCACGGTGGACCAGCTGCATCGTGACGTGGCGAGAAAAGACGAGGCCCTCGGAGACCTTCAAACGAAGATGGACGCCCAGCAGACGCAACTGACACAGCTTCGGGAACAGGAAAGCAGCCTGAAGACTCAGCTGACGGAGAAGGAGGAACTCTGGAGAGAGAACCAGAGTCTGAAGAGTGAAGTTGGTCTTCAGAAAAATGCTGTCTGCCAGCTCCAAGCAGAAGCTGATTCACTTCAAGAGAAACACTCACAGGTTTGCCAGCAAGTTGAAAACGGGGAAGAGACGCTGAGAAATGTCAAAGAGCAGTGCCAGAAAAACAAAGAAGAACTGGATGTCAGAAACGAGACCATTAAGAGGTTGACGGAACGGGTCAGCGTCCTGGAGCGAAACGCCAGAGAGATGGAATCTGACAGCGAGCTCAAACGGAGCGAGCTGGTTCAACTGCGGAGCCGCATTCAGGAGGCCGCTGAAGAAAACCAGCAGCTTCACGCTGCCTGCCAATCAAAAGAGAAGGAGCTCGCTCATCAGTCGCAGCTTCTCTCTGATCTTGACGGACGGCTGAGGGAAACGCTTGAGCAGAACGGCAGCTTCAGCGCCGAGGTAACTAGCCTCACGGAAAATAAGCAGCGATTACAAGAGGAGCTGGCCCAGAGAGCGAAAGCAGTCTCTGAGCTGACCACCGACAAATGCTCGCTGCAGGAGCAGCTCTCTGGGCTTGAAAAGCAGATCTCAGAAGGCAGGCAAGTGATTGAGAGTTTGTTGAGGGAGAAGGAGGAGCTCGCACTCACAGCAGATGAATTAAAAACGGTTCTCCAGGAGAGCGAGCAGTCCAGCTCCGCAGGGTTGTTGGAGAAAACAAACGAGTGTGCAAATCTGTCAAAAGCCTTGAAGGAAACAGAAGGACAGCTCCAGAGTCTGAGGGGAGAAGTTGATGGGTTGAACAAACAGGTTGCTGAACTCACAGAGTTGTTTAATGAGAAGGAACGAGCTGTGTTGGAGCAGAGTTCTCAGCTGGAAGCCAAGCAGAATGAGCTTGTGCTGCTTCATGATGGCATGCGTGTGCTTCAGGAGCAAGGCTCCCTCCTCAGGTCAGGCATTCACGAGAAAGATGCCCTGATTCAACAGAGAGCAGAGGAGAGCCTCGCTCATCAGAACGAGGTCATGCTGCAGAAAAGGGTCATATCTCAGCTGGAGGGTGAGCTGGAATCTGTCCGGAGAGACTTCACCGATGCCAAACTGCAGATCCAACAGAAAGCAGACGAGCTTCAGGTGAGCGAAGACGAGCTGAGTAAACAACACAGGTCTGTGGAGTCGCTCAGCAGCCAGCTCAGCGCGGCCAGTGAGAAGGCACGAGAGACAGAGGCAAGGGCAGAGAAACTCGCGGGTGAAAACTGCCTGCTGGAGCAAGAACTGGAGCGGAGGAGCGCAGAGGTGACCGATTTAACCGATAACGTTCAGGCCCTGAGTAAGCAGAACGCAACGTTCAAATCTGAACTTCAGAAAACCGTGACTGCGCTGGCCAGGTCACAAGAAGAGGTTGCAGTGCTGAAAACAGAATGTTCGGGGCAGGAGAGGCTCCAGGCGAGCCTGCAGCAGAAGGACGAGTCCCTGCAGCAGAAGGACACTCTGATCCAGCAGCTCAGTGATTCCATGGCGGAGCTGGACAAGCTGCTGAAGCAGAAGACCGATGACGCCGTCAACCTGAGCGCAACAATATCGGACCTGGAGAGTTCCGTCTGCGGACTCAGAGGCCAAGTAGAAAGTTCAGGCGTGGAGGTGTCTGCTCTGCAACATAGCCTGAAGCAGAAGGAAGAGTCGAGCTTGGAATGGCAGAGCCAGTCCGTGGCGGCCGCCGAAACTCTCAGGATGAAGCTACAAGCCAAGGAGGCCGAGTGTGAGAGCCTGAAAGAGCAGGTTTCACACTTGGAAGAGTCTGTTGCAAAGCTCGGTGACACCCTCCAAACTCAGATAGCTGAGGCAGAGGATCTGAAATGGGCCCTGGGGCAGAAAGACACAGCTCTTTCAGACCAATTGAAAAGCCTTCAGGACATCCAGAGAAGAGCAGATGAGGCGCTGCTCTTCAAAGCTCAGTTCATGGAAAGCACCGAGCTGGTGTCACAGCTGCAGGGTCAAGTTCACTCGCTTTCCACAGAATCTGATCACCTCCAGAAGTCCACAGAAGAAACACAAAGTGCCTTTAACAACCTGAAAGACAAATATGCAACCAACTTAGAGGAGCTGCAGGATGCCAAGAGACTACTGTCCCAAAGGGTGGACGAGGTGTCCAGCCTACAGAAGCTGCTGGATGACACAGCTAGTCAGCATCAAAGGGCAAACGGCACCATAGAAACACTCAGGAACGAGATCTCTGCAGTCCACCACAAACTGGAAAGAGCAGAAGGCCTTAACTCAAACCTTTCAAAAGAAAAGGAAGACGCTTTGGCTGCCCACCAAGCAAACGTCTCCCTGCTGACTGTTGAAATAGAAAAGCTCAAATCCCAACATCTCCAGGTTGCAACACAGATGAACGTCCTGACCGAGAACCTGGAGCAGAGAGAGATGGCTCTCCACGCGATCAATAGCCAGTACACCTCGCAGGCTAAACACGCATCTCAGCTGGTTTCAGAGATGCAGAAGCTCGAGGAATTGAATCAGAGGCTAAAGGAGGAGATGGCGCTATCGAAAGAAGAGAACCAGAAGCTTGTGACTGCCGTCAGCAGTGAGAATGCACATCTAAAGGAGGAAGTAGGCAAGACCCTGGCAGAAAAGAGAGAGCTGGAAAACCGATGCCGTCAAATGGAGCAAGAGTCCAGCAGCTTGAGCGAAATGATGAAGAGAGTGACGTCAGAGAGAGATGGCCTCCAAACAAAGGTTAGTGCCAAAGACGAAGAACTTTGTCAGTTAAAAGAAAATGTTCAAAAGGTAGAGCAAATTCTGCAGGACTCTGAGAGAGAGTGGCTGTTAGTTCTGGATAGAGAGAAACAGGAAAAGAGTCTACTCGCTGAGCAATTGAAAAGCGTTGAAAGCGAAACAAAGTCGAAAGATGTTAAAGTTAACGCTCTGAAGCAAGACCTGGACAGTTTGCAGGAGAAACTGGCTCTGGCTTCTTCAGCAATCAGGCAGGGCTCAGACCAGCTCAGCGCCAAGGAGCTGGAGGCCTCGGTGTCCAGGGTCCAGCTAGAGAAGCTCTTAGCGTCTGTGCAGGAGAAGGAGTTTGAAAACAGCCATTTACAACAGGCTGTAGAAGCTGCACAACACCAGGTACACCATCTTCTACAAAAGAGAGGTTTTTCTGAGAGGTCACCTGCTTTAACCCAGGAGGAGACCTCTCTACAGAACATGATTGCACAGTTAGAAGAGAGTCATCAGGGTGAATTGCATACTCTGAAGAGTGAGTTAAATCAAACTGTCGCACACTTGCAAAGAGCAGAACAAATGCTAAATGAAGGAGAGAAGTGTAGTGATGAGAAAGATCAGCAAACTGCTCTTTTACAAGCAAAGGTTGAAGAGCTCCACAGTCAGCTGGGTGCTCAAGTAGAGAAGGTGAACGAAGCTGCTGTCAAGCTCTCTCGTTTAGACTCTGAACTGCAGGAAAAAGGCGATCAAATCAATTTTATGCACATTCAAATCAGTCAGCAGCAGCAGTTACTGGCTGGTCTGAGCCAGCAGCTGATGGATAAAGATGCATCCATCGCTCAGGTTATGGAATCTGCAGCAAACGAAAGAATAAGAACTGCCGAAGAGAAAAACTCGGTGGTTGCGCGGCTGGAGAGCTTGGAGCAGGAGCACCAAGCGTCTGTGAAGAGGTCTGAAGAGGTTTCTCAGCAGTTAGAGGAGCAGATTTCACATCTTCAGGCTCAACTCGAGGCTGCAAATTCTCAGAAAATTGACTTGATTCAAGAAAAAGATGCCGTAGCGGGTCAACTGGCCAAGGCCATTAAAGACAAAGAAGCAATCAAGAAGAAACTTCAGGCCGCCCTCCTTGTCAGGAAGGAGCTGCTGAAAAAGGTCGAGCAATATGAGAGCCAAACGGAGGAGAAGAACGAGGTTTTACGGCTGCAGGGGCAGCTCCAGGAAGCAGCTGACCAGGCTGAAGCTGCAGCTCAGCGCTACCAACAGAACATTTCTGACCTGAAAAAAGAAAATCTGGAGAACGAGGGGCAGATCAGTGAAGAGAAGGCAAAAAGCGAACAGCTCCAGTCAGAGAAACGATCGCTGGAATCCACCGTAGACGAGAAAGAACGGCATTTATCAGAGGCTTTGCAAACTCTGATGGAGAAAAGCTCCCTGCTGGAGCAGCTGCAAGCCGGGGCGGCCGAGAAAGAGGCAGCACTTGAGCAGGAGAGAAAAGACTGGAAGCAGAAATTAGATCAGCTTCAAAACGAAATCCAGGACAAGTCGTCCTCCGCTGCTGTGCTTCAGCTGGAAAAAGAGCTCGATCGGGCAGCGCAGGAAAAGATGAAACTGGAAAAAAAGGTTCAGGCTGCCCTGATAGCGCGCAAAGAGACCATGAAGAAAGCTCAGGAACAGGAAAAGAAGTTAACACAAGAGCTGGCGCAGCTGAAAGAAGACTACCAGGCCCTCATAGAAGAGCAGAGTCAGCGGGCAGATCACCTGAAATCTGTTCAGGTCAACCTTGAGGAGAAGGTCGGGGAACTGAAGGTCCTCCGTCAAACACTGCTATCCGATCGGGATGAACTGGCTTCGTTGAGACAGCTCGTGCAGGAAAGAGATAAAAGTTTCCAAGACTTGAAGATGGTGGTCGAGAGAGAGAGTCAGTCTCATTCTCTGTCAAGTTTGCAGACGGAACTGGAAAGCTCAAAGTCTCAAATTGGAGCCATGCACGAGGAGCTGGCGACAAAAGACGAAGCTCTGACAGTCGGAGAACAAAGAGCAGAAGCGCTGAAATCTGAACTTCTCGCCGTGGAGAAGAAGTTGGAGGAAGCTCAGGTCGAAATCAGAGAGAAGACGGAGCAGGCGGAGAAACACCAGGAAGCGTCCAAAGCCCTCGAGCTGGAGGCCGAGCAGCAGAAACGAGGTTTAACTAGCGAAAAGGAAGCTCTGGAGTCCCGGCTGAACCTGCTTGAGTCTGCGCTGGAGCAGCACGCGCAGGCGTCTGCGGCGCTGGAGGAGACGCGCCTGCTGTGCGCCGACAAACAGAGCAGTTTGGAAGCGATGAAAGAAGAGCAAGCGGAAGCGGTCGCGTTAATCAGCGAGCTCAAGGATGAATTAAGTGCGGCGAATAAGAAACTGGCAGAGCTTGACAAAGTCAAGACATGTGAAGTTTGCAAATCTCGACGGGAGGAGCGGGGCGGGCCGTGTTCCTCCTGCCAGCAGCGCGAACGCTTGCAGCTCCAACTGAAGGAAAGAGAAGAGGCCCTTTTGATGTGGAAGGCCCGGCTGTCGGAAAAGGAGGAACACATCGCTGCGCTCGAGCTGCAGCTCCAGCAGCAGATCAGAGCACATGAGGTGTCGGTGGAGAGGGCAAAGACGGAGGCTGCGGAGCTTCAGAGATCACAGCAAAACAGCGCGCAATTAAACGATCAAGACGGTCAAAGCAAAATCGCCGCTCTAACTAGGAAGCTTCAAGCAGCGCTGCTTTCCAGGAAGGAACTACTAAAGGAGAATTCCGCGCTGAAGCAGGACACAAAAAGGCTGTCGGACAGGGAGCAGGCTAAAGAACTGGAGCGCTCGGCTCTAGAAGCTGCTCTGGAACAGATGAAAGGGCGAAACGCAGAGCTAGAAAGCTCCGTGTCCTCCGTTAGCGGAGAGAAGGACGGCCTCAGGGTGCAAATTGAGCGACTTGTCAGTGATAATC
The DNA here is from genome assembly GCA_911728415.1 of Lagocephalus sceleratus. Classification (NCBI taxonomy): domain Eukaryota; kingdom Metazoa; phylum Chordata; class Actinopteri; order Tetraodontiformes; family Tetraodontidae; genus Lagocephalus; species Lagocephalus sceleratus. The sequence goes on along the minus strand of CAJVRN010000017.1, from coordinate 11,936,130 downwards.
ACAGCCTATCAGCAGCCTGCGACAGCTTAAAACTCACCATAGAAAACATCACCCAGCAAAAAGAAGCCTTTTCCTGCCAGCTGGAGTCTCTTAAAGACTCCCAGACTGATGAGCTCTCAAAGTGGAAATCGAAGCACGCTGAACTGAAACAAGAGTATGAGTCTCTTCTTCAGTCCTATGAGAACATCAGCAGTGAAATGGACAAGATGAGGCAGGCTTTGGAGGTGACCAGGAGAGACAGACAGGAGGTCATCAGGAAATCCCTGCATCTGGAGACTGAGAAGGACGTGCTGGAGAAGCAGGTGAAAGAATTGGAGGAAGAGCATCAAAGGATCAAAGAGAAGATGCGTAAATCTGTGAAGGAGAAGCTGTGTAAGGTAGAGCAGTTGGAGGAAGAGAACCAGAGCGCTAGAAGAGCGCTGACTGAGCTGGAAGAAAGCCACAGAGGAGAGGTGTCTGAGCTGACCGACCGAAACCAGCAGCTCCAGGAACAGATCTGCAGACTAAGAGCTTCTTCAGAGGAGCTCCAAGAGGAACTCTCTGAGGCACGATCTGAAAATAAGCAAATGGCAGCACAGCTCGAAGAATCTAACTGCGCTTTGGAGAAAAGGAGCGCGGAATCCAAAACATACACGAGCAGCATGCAGCTCAAACTGGACGAGGCGCTGGGCCTGAATAATTCACTGACCGAGCAGATAGAGACTCGCACAACAGAACTAGGCACTCAGTTGGAAATCAACAGTGAGCTGGAGAAGGAGAAGCATAACCTTTCCCAGCAGATCGAGAAGATGCAAAATGATCACGAATCGCAGCTGGGGACGAAGGACGCTGCCGTCCTAGAGCTGAGGGACGTGGTCAGCAGGCACAGCCAAGAGACCATCAGCCTGAACGAGAAGGTGAGGATCCTGGAGGACGACAAGACTCTTCTGCAGGAGGAGCTGGAAAATGCCCAGGAGATTTCAGACAAAGTCAAGAATGAAAACGAGTATTTGGAAACCGTGCTCCTTAAAAACTCGGAGAAGATCGACGAGCTGACGGAGTCCATCGCTGCTCTGCAAACCCAAAACACGGAACTGAGCTCTGAGCTGGCAGCAAGTAAAGACATGAACAACCAAGTCCGCCAGGAGAAAGAGGCCGAGCAGCTCAGGTTAGTCAGAGAGTTTGAGGGGAAGCTCAAGACGGTCCAGAGGGGCAGCGAAGGCTCCAAGAACATCAACAAAGAGCTGCAAGAGCTTCTCAAGGAAAAGCATCTGGAGATAAACCAGCTGCAGCAGAACTGCATTAGATACCAGGAAGTGATTTTGGAACTGGAGCGCTCTTCAAAGAGCTCTCAGGCAGCTGTTGAACAGCTGAAGAAAGAGCTGGAGAAGAGCGCAGAGGACCTGTCGGCTTCACAGCAGGACTGTAGCCGAGCTGAAGCTGAGCTGTCCGCGCAGAGGAACCTCCTCCAGCAGGCGGAAGAAAAGCTCCTCAGTGTCGAGTCTGAACGGGATCGGATGGCTTCAAACATCTCCCAGACAAGCAGGAAGTCCGAAGGCCTGCAGGAGCCCAAACCGGCTCAGAAGACGGACGTTCACAGAGAGCTGGCGTTGCAGCAGAAGATCGAGGAGCTGGTCTCCTCCAAAGATCAGGAAAGTCAGAAGGTCGACGAGCTGATGCGGCAGCTGGACTCTCAGGGGGTCCAGATGAACGCCCTGAAACGATCCATGGAGACCAAGGAGGCCAAGCTGTCTGCTCTGTCTGCCGGCCCCGGAGGAGCCGAGGCCTCCAGCCTCTGGAACCGCCTGTACCAAAAGGCTCTGAGCGAGAAGGACAGCCAGCTCCTCGAGCAGGGCTTCGTGATCAAACGCTTCCTGGAGGACATGAGAGCGAAGGACAAGGAGGTGAGCGACCTGCGGGCGACTAATCTGAAGCTGGAGAGGACCATCAACGAGTACTCCGTCGCCGCCGCTGCGCAGCAGAGGCAGCTGTTCGTCCTGAGCGCCAACAACGCCGAGCTGTCCGAGAGCGCCGAGCTCATGGCGGCCAGAGTCGGCGAACTCGGCGACCGCGTGGAGAGACTGGAGGAGGACAAGAGCGCCCAAAGCCGGCAGCTCTCCGACAGAGAAGACGCGGCGTCTGAGGCGCAGCAGAGGCTGCGGCAGACGGAGGAGACGCTCGCCGCCTCCGAGGCGCGGCTGCTCCCGCTACAGGCCCAGAACGACGCGCTGCAGGCCGACGCCCGCAAGGTGGAGGGGGTGATGGCGCACCTGAAGGAGCTCCTGAGGAGCAAGGACGCCGAGATCTCCTCCCTGCTGTCCTGCAGGGACGGACAGGTGTCGGGCTACATCGAGCAGCTGCAGGCCAATCACCGCTCGCAGGAGGCGGCGTACGAGGAGAGGCTGGCCTCGCTGGGCCGGCAGAGGGACGAGGCCCTGAGGGGGCTGAGGGCGCTGGAGGCCCAGCTCAGGCGCTCGCAGGTCCACCTGGACAGGTCCGCCCAGGAGCGGGAGTCCCTCAAGAAGTCACTGGCCTCCTTGCAGAGCGAGCGGGATCGGCTGATGTCGCAGTACCGAACACTGGAAACCAAGACCCGGCTGGGCCTGAGGGGGGGGCACGGCGACGGCGCCTCCGTCAGCGCGCACGGGGAGGGGGGAGCGTCCAGAGGCCTCAAGCACGAGATCCGGAAGCTGCTGAACCAAATGGACGACCTGAACTCCGAGAACGCGATGCTGAGGGCGCAGCTGGTCCGATACCGAGAGGACCTGAATCAGGTTCTGTCCCTGAAGGACACCCAGCTGAAGGCGCTGCTCCAGGAGCAGCAGGGGGTGATCAGGACCCTGGAGCAGCGGAAGGCTGCCGCCGAGAAGCAGCAGGAGGAGGCGCAGCTGGAGCTGCGGCGCAAGGGCGAGGAGAGCGGCGCGCTGGAGGAGCGGGTGTCCGAGCTTCAGCGGCGGGCGGCGGAGCAGGAGGCAGAGATCGCAGCTCTGAGGAGCCAGAGGGGAGCGGCGGGCGAAGGCAAGGTCATAGCCGACCTGCAGCACGCCGTGGCGGGGAAAGCGGCCGAATGCAGCCGCCTGCAGCAGAACCTGACCGCTCAGAGAACCGTGGAGGAGGAGCTCCGAGAGCAGATCCGCCTGCTGGAGAACCGCAAACCAGAAGAGCGGAGCCCGGAGGAGGAGGAGGCGGCGAGGAGCAAGCTGGAGAAGGACGGCCTAGAGCTCCAGAAGAAGCTGTCCGAGGCCCAAGGCCAGAGCAGCAACCTGAGGCTCCAGAACGAGGCGCTGCGCAGAGCGATGGCGGCCCTGCAGGGCGACCGCGACCAGCTCATCGAGGACTTCAAGACGCTGAGGAGCGGGTACGACGAGGAGCTCCGGGAGGCCCGGGCCGCGTCCGACAAGGCGGAGCGCGGCCTGCGGAGCACCGCCTCCGACCTCGCCATGCTGGCCAAGCAGAGGGACGTGCTGCTCCTCCGCGTGGACGCCTTGGAGAGCAGGGACGCGCACGGCGAGCTGAGCGGGCTGCTGGAGCAGCTGTCCAAGGCGCTGGCGGAGAAGGAGCGGGACCTGACCCGGGCCGTCCTGGAGAACGGCGCCCACAGCAGGCAGCTGGCGGCCTTCTCCAAATCCATGGGCAGCCTCCAGAATGAGCGCGAGCGCCTGCTGGAGCGGCTGAGCCAGGCCGGGAGAGCCTCGGGCCCCCGGCGGGGCTCGGGCCCCGCCGCGGAGCAGCAGGAGGGGCCCCGGGTCAGTGGCGTCCAGAGTGAGGAGGAGGCGCCGGTAAGTGGAGCCCGGCGGTGGTTTGAGCGTGTTGTCTGGCTGCTTGTTCTTCATCTGGTGCTGCTCAGGCATGCGGGGCCCCTCTGTGTTTGACATGGCTTCACCTGCATGGGGCGTGTAGTTCTGGGGCCGCCGCCGCTCGCCGCTGCGCAAAAATGAAGCCAAAATCCCCAAACGGCTTGTTCGTTCTGTTACTGGTCATGTGGCAGGAACCTGGAGGGTCCGATGGGTCTAACACGGAGTTAAGGAGGGAGGGCTGGGGTGTGCTGCAGCCAGCCGCCAGGGGGCCCCTTGTGATGTTTTTGGCTTCAGTTTTGGCTCGTGGCCCATTCTTGTGTGTCGCTGCTAGAGGCCTACACAGGTCTGGGGCCCACGGGGCCGTGGTTCCACTAACCAGGATCTAGGGCTCTGGTGGAGCTGGGCTGGTGGAGGCCTCTACCGGGGACGCCGGCGCCGCGGCGGTTGTCGTTTCCGACCTCTGTAAAGCCGCGTGTGACGTTTTTCTTCTTCTTCGTTTTCAGAAGGCGAGCCCGAGTTTGGGAGGCGTGGGCCTGGAAGAAGCAGCACGTCCAAGGTAACATCAGCGGGCTAATCGCCCCCCGCCCCCCCCGTGATGCATTCAGGGACTGACTGTAAATGTTGTTTCAGGTGGGACGCGGAGGTGAAGGACACTCGGGCAGCCCAGGTCAGCTCCAGACCGTGAGCGAGCACGAGCGGCGGTGGAGTCTTTGGTTTTGATGCGTTTGTTTCGCCCACGTGACAGGAAACGGTGGTCCCAGGAGGGGGGGCGGGGCCCGATGAGCTGCTGGGGCGGTTGCAGGCGGAGCGGGTCCAGCTGCACTCCAACCTGCAGCGCTGCATGTATGAGATCCAGCAGCGGGACCAGTACCTCCAGCAGCTCAACCAGAAGGTAGGACAGCAGCCGGGCCTGGGTCGGCACGCCCGGGACCACGAGGGGGTTGGCTCACCGCTGAGGGGGGTGGGAGCGAGCCCGGTCTGATCTGCGTGCTCCTCAGCTGCAGCAGGCGTCGGAGGAGAAGGCCGCGCTCGCGGCCCAGCTGAGGGCCGTCTCTCAGACCCTGAGGGACACGCAGGCCCGCTGCCAGCGGCTGGAAGGTCACGGCCAGGTACGCGCTCCCTCCGACCCCCCCCCCTTTGTTTTAACCCGCGTGACTGCAGCGGCCTCGTGTCGCCAGCAGGGGGCGCCACACGCCGAGGTGGCGCCCGGAGCGCCCCAGGAGAGGAGCAGCAGCCCCCTGAGAGACGAACGAGCCGAGGCCCGTCAGCTGAGAGAGAGGTGAGGAGAGGCTACGTGACGAAGGTCATTCACTGTCTGAGCCTGTGGTGAGACGTGTGTGTGTGTGTGTGTGTGTGTGTGTGTGTGTGTGTGTGTGTGTGTGTGTGTGTGTGTGTGTGTGTGTGTGTGTGTGTGTGTGTGTGTGTGTGTGTGTGTGTGTGTGTGTGTGTGTGCGTGCGTGCGTGTGTGTTTCCAGGCTGCTGGAGGTGGAGCAGAGTCTGGCTGATGAACGTGTCAGGAGAGAGTCGGCCGAAGAAGCCCTGCGTCTGTCCGAGGACCGAGTCAAGAGGTGAACGACCTTTAATGACCTTTGATTAGTTCTCACGGCGGCGGGAAGCGTTCTGCTCCGGGGCAGCGGGGGCCGGTCGGTTGTCCCCTCGCGGACGGCCGTCTGACGGTTGCGGTGCCGTCTTCAGTTTCAGGGAGCAGAGAGACGTCAGCATCGACATGGACACAGAGGAGGAGTGGGGGGCCGTCAGCCTGGACCCCAACCAGCCGCTGATGGCCCAGAAGGTACCGCCCCCACCTGTCCACCTGTCCTCCGTCTGTCTGTCTGTCCACCCGTCCCCCCTCCGCCCTTAACGTCCTGTCTCTCTGCAGGTGTCCGGTGGGCTGCTGGCCTGCAGGCGGTGGCTCCGTGGGCGGAGCTTGTACTTCTCCAGGCTGCTGACGAGCCGCGCCCGTTCTCGATATTTCTTCCTGTTCTACCTGTTCGTCTTACACGTGCTGGTCTTCATGTGCCTCTCTAGCGCCCTCTAGCGGGGGGCCCCGCCTCTGCATGTTCTGATATACGTCGCCCACGCCACCAGTAACGCTGGGAAAGGAAGTGACATCACGGGAGGGCGTGTCCACTGTTGACTGGAACCAGTTTGAGTCTGATTGTTTCAGCAACAGAAGAACCCACCATCACAGAAAAGTGGTGCTGGGCCGAAACTCCAACCTGGCTCAAACCAAGTCGTTGTGGCGGTTCTGACCCTAATCCCCCCAGTATGGGTTTATGCCAATCTCAGTGGGTTATTGGTTTATCTGGATTGGATTATGTTCGTTTAATCCGTCAGGAAAAAGAAACTAAAGTTGAGATTGTGGGATTTCTCACAGGGAGCTGTGGACCAAGACATCAGAGAGGGTCTTTAGAATCTGAACTCCTGCTTTCACGGATTACCGGGCTGAATAATCCGGTGATTATCTCCCTCAGTTCTTCCTCCGACTTCGCAGTCACTCGTTTTTGTTTGTTTGTTTGTTTGTCGTGCGAGCGCGGTTCATCGTAGAGAGAAGCCACATCACGTCACGGCGCCGACGCACTAACCTATGCACTGAAACCCCGACACGACTTCTGACAGAAGCACCGCCCCTTTACTGGAACGCCAAAGGTGTGTGTGCACGTGTGTGTGTGTGTGTGTGTGTGTGTGTGTTGCAGATGGCGTATTGAAGCTGGAGGATCTAATCAAACACTGTAATAAAGGTTACTTGTCAGGTATCGATTGTATATTTATAATGTAAATATACGTTTGTGCATTAAAAAGCAACAGATGAGATGTTTAATGGAAAAAACGAGTGTAAAAGAACTAATGTTTGTGGGTCGTTGATTAAGGTAATCGATGAGAACAGAATCTATTTATGACGGGAAGCTGCTGACTGGTCATCTTTTCTTTACTGGTGCAATAATCTGTCAGATTTTCACAGATTAATAAAGATGATCGTACGTTCCTCTGGCTGGTGTGGGTTTGTGTGGTGGAGCAGGAGGGTGTTTGCTCACCTCAGATTGGATCCCCGACCCTCTCCTGCTGTCGCAGCGTGGAGGTTTGACCTCTGACCTGATGGCTGTGACTCACCTGAAGTGTGTTTGTTTCAGGTGGAGCTTAAATCTGAACACACACACACACACTCCCTGGTGCTTCTACCTTTATGAGGACTTTCAGAGGCGTGAACCCAGTCCTAACCTTCAAACCCTGAGTCTCAGAGTCCTGTGAAGCTGTGAGGACCAGCCAAAATGTCCTCCCTGTGACAGTAGAACACACATGTTGGTGCTAATGGGACTACTGGGGCCAGCAGCAGGTCCACAGAAGACGGCCCTGGAGCGTCCTCTGAGGATGGAGGTGCCCACTCTGAACCACTGTTCCTCAGGTTCATCCATATGCATGAGGACAAACCCAGTTTTTATAGGGAGCTGAAAAGCCAGAGTGACGCTCCTCGGAGGCTTCCTTCAGTCCGCGCCTCCTTTTGTGTTCTCGTCTCCTGGAGGTCCGAGTGACGCCTCAGATGGTATCTGGTTCCAGCTCCGGTTCTGCTCTCGGCTCTCGTCTGACCCACATACCTTCAGAACCGCGGGAGGAGAGGCTGGAAATGTGATTAACGAGCCACACGCGCTCAAGCTCTTCGGTGTCCATCCGCCTGTTCGACGGTCTCCTGGGCACCGCCCTCCCCCCGCCCCGCCCCGCCCGAGCTGTGTCTCCGCTCTCGTTGGTGTCCGTCCCTCTCAGGTGTCCGTCCAGCAGAAGGTCCAAACCCTGAGCGCTGAGGCCACACCCACTCCATCATGTCCTCAGCTGCTGGGATGTCCCTGTTTACACGGTCCCACCAGCGCCTCAGGAGGAAACATCTGGGGGCTGTGGTGACCCCACGGAGCAGATGTGGAGCTAAATATCTGGTTCCTGGTGAAGAATGCACAAGTGGGGCATTTATCCGGTGGGCATCTGATGCGATCGCTCATCGATGGGCCTGACCAGTTGACCCAGTGGCGCAGATTCACAATCAATCGATGCCCTCGAGCCCCGGGCTCACGAGACTCCTGTCAGAGTCGATTCAGTGTTTTAATCAGCATTGATCTCAAAACGCCCTGAATTCAGGCTGAACCCTGAGGCTCAGATATTTAGCTCTACATATGGAAGTGTGTGTGTGTGTGTGTGTGTGTGTCCTGAATTATTAAGTTCTCCAAATATTCCTCAAACATCTCGTGCGTGTTTTCCAAACTTCACCTTCCCTGTAAGGGAACTCCACATGCGGTCGTACAATCAGTGTAATCAACCCCACACCAGGTTCATCTGCGGGTGCGCGTGTGTGTGTGTCTGTGTGTGTGTGTGTGTGTGTGTGTGTGTGTGTGAGTGAACAAGTGCGCACGCTCATCTGCATCTCATCTTTCACTTTTGTGATTGTTAGACTTCTGGAGATGTGGATCCCGTCATTCAGGAGCTGCCGAGGACGTCCTCCATGTTGGATCTGTACAGGTGTGTGTGTGCGTGCGTGTGTGTGTGTGTGTGTGTGTGTGTGTGTCCTGGTTCACCTGGGACAAACAGACACGTGTCCGCAGCAGCGGCGTCACCGATCACCTGACCTTCAGGTGTGTTTGGGTTCACACTCTTTCTGAGTTCTGGATGATTTCAGTGTCCTACATACCTGTCCCACATTACAATTAGGTCTGCTTCTGCTGGAGAGTGTGTGTGTGTGTGTGTGTGTGTGTGTGTGTGTGTGTGTGTGTGTGTGTGTGTGTGTGTGTGTGTGTGTGTGAGTGAGTGTGTGAGAGAGAGAGAGAGAATTCCAACCTAACCTTCACGTGGTGCTCTGCCTCTGGAATAGTGCTTTCCTCATAAACGTGACATAAACGAAGCCCTCTCGCTCCTCTTTCTGTTTCTTCCTCCTCTTCATCTTCCTCCTCACCCTCGTCTTCCTCCTCGCATTTACTTCTCAGCTTTCAATAGGATGAATCTCCTCGTCTGTAAAAAAAAAAGTGGTCCACCTCAGCCCCTCCACTCGAGCGCTTGTACTACACGCATGTCCCCTCCTCATTAGTTGCCATGGCAACAGGGTCTTCTTGGTTACCGACTCCAGACCCCCGACTCGTTCAGCCCACAGAAGGCAGCAGGTCCTGATGGTTTCTCTGTGTGCAGTTTTGTTTCGGGGCTCTGTTGGCGTTTATTTATTTTTATTTAGGTTCTGTGTGTGTGTGTGTGTGTGTGTGTCTGTGTGTGTGTGTGTGTGTGTGTGTGTGTGTGTGTGTGTGTGTGTGTGTGTGTGTGTGTGTGTGTGTGTGTGTGTGTATGGTCTCGTGTTGCCTGATCATTTTCCCTCTCTCTCACCTGTCTTTGTAACCCGACATCCTCCACCTGTGAGTTGGCCCCGCCCCCCTCCCGTAGAGGCCCCGCCCCCTTCTTAGGCTTGGCTGCCCCTGACCTCCGTGGTCATGGTCCCGGACCGTCGTCCATCCTTCACAGATCCAGAAGCGAGGACACATCCAACCCCTGTTTGCCGTTTCCACGGGGACAGATGTGTCCGGGAAACACGACTTGGGCTATTTTTGTCTCTTTATCTACACAAATCAGCACAAACAAGCACAATTTATTCATCTTAAATGGACTTCTGGAACACAGATTTACATAAACACACGTGTGTGTGTGTGTGTGTGTGTGTGTGTGTGTGTGTGTGTGTGTGTGTGTGTGTGTGTGTGTGTGTCTCCTTCATCTCACATTCCTCATCTTAATAGTTTATTTACATGGACGTGCAGGGCCTCGTGTTTATCAGCCTCTTCAAAGGCGCAAAGTGGGCGGGGCCTCTCTGGGCGGGGGTCGCGCCACTAATTGCCGTGTTTCTGCTTCCGAGGAGGTCGACGTGGTCTCGCCCGGGAGGAAACTCTCCGCAACGAGCGCGCGAAGACGAAGCCTCTCTCTACGGTTATGAACTTAAATAATGAATCTTTTGTCGCTTGTTTGACCTTCGGAGGTCCTTTATTATTAACAAACGCTCTTCTTCTTCTTCTTTGTTCTTCAGAGAAAACAAACACAACACAGTATTTTTAAAAAGTTTGGGGACACATTTCAGTGCCTGGCCTGTAAAGGTCGTGACCTTTTGTTCTGGAGCTGTGCTGTCGATCTGAATTAACAGGATGTGTGTGTCCATGTGTGTGTGTGCTCTTGTACTTGATACACGCTGAGTACCACATTCTGCATTCTACTATCAATGTGGGGACATCTGGTCTGGTCCCTGTGTTTGAGGGTCAAGGCCTGGTTTAAGGTCAGAACTGGGTATAGGATGGGTCTGGGTCAGGGGTTAGGTAGGATGGGTCTGGGTCAGGGGGTCAGGTAGGATGGGTCTGGGTCAGGGGGTCAGGTAGGATGGGTCTGGGTCAGGGGGTCAGGTAGATGGGTCTGGGTCAGGTAGGATGGGTCAGGGGTCAGGGGTCAGGTAGGATGGGTCTGGGTCAGGGGGTCAGGTAAGATGGGTCTGGGTCAGGGGGTCAGGTAGGATGGGTCTGGGTCAGGGGGTCAGGTAGGATGGGTCAGGGGGTCAGGTAGGATGGGTCAGGGGTCAGGTAGGATGGGTCTGGGTCAGGGGTCAGGTAGGATGGGTCTGGGTCAGGTAGGATGGGTCTGGGTCAGGGGGTCAGGTAGGATGGGTCTGGGTCAGGTAGGATGGGTCAGGGGTCAGGTAGGATGGGTCTGAGTCAGGTAGGATGGGTCTGGGTCAGGGGGTCAGGTAGGATGGGTCTGGGTCAGGTAGGATGGGTCTGGGTCAGGTAGGATGGGTCTGGGTCAGGGGGTCAGGTAGGATGGGTCTGGGTCAGGTAGGATGGGTCAGGGGTCAGGTAGGATGGGTCAGGGGTCAGGTAGGATGGGTCTGGGTCAGGGGGTCAGGTAGGATGGGTCTGGGTCAGGTAGGATGGGTCTGGGTCAGGGGGTCAGGTAGGATGGGTCTGGGTCAGGTAGGATGGGTCTGGGTCAGGGGTCAGGTAGGATGGGTCTGGGTCAGGGTAATATGTTGTATCTATGAAGGTCCTCACAAAGACAGAAGTAGAAGGATGTGTGTGTGTGTGTGTGTGTGTGTGTGTGTGTGTGTGTGTGTGTGTGTGTGTGTGTGTGTGTGTGTGTGTGTGTGTGTGTGTTGAAGGGTATTTTCCAGGTTAAATTTTTTTAGGAGACAAGAGGAAATGAAGGAGGAACCTTCAGACAGAGTGGATCTTTTCCAGTTTCCTGAACGTCTCCGTCCCGGTGAAGACGCTGCCTGTTAACCCTTCAGCGCTCGTCCCTCCTGTCTGTCTCGTCCCTCCTGTCTGTCTCGTCCCTCCTGTCTGTCTCGTCCCTCCTGTCTGTCTCGTCCCTCCTGTCTGTCTCGTCCCTCCTGTCTGTCTCGTCCTGTCTGTCTCGTCCCTCCTGTCTGTCTCGTCCCTCCTGTCTGTCTCGTCCCTTCTGTCTGTCTCGTCCTGTCTGTCTCATCCCTCCTGTCTGTCTCGTCCCTCCTGTCTGTCTCGTCCCTCCTGTCTGTCTCGTCCTGTCTGTCTCGTCCCTCCTGTCTGTCTCGTCCCTCTTGTCTGTCTCGTCCTGTCTGTCTCGTCCCTCCTGTCTGTCTCGTCCTGTCTGTCTCGTCCCTCCTGTCTGTCTCGTCCCTCCTGTCTGTCTCGTCCTGTCTGTCTCGTCCCTCCTGGCTGTCTCGTCCTGTCTGTCTCGTCCCTCCTGTCTGTCTCGTCCTGTCTGTCTCGTCCTGTCTGTCTCGTCCCTCCTGTCTGTCTCGTCCCTCTTGTCTGTCTCGTCCTGTCTGTCTCGTCCCTCCTGTCTGTCTCGTCCTGTCTGTCTCGTCCCTCCTGTCTGTCTCGTCCCTCCTGTCTGTCTCGTCCTGTCTGTCTCATCCCTCCTGTCTGTCTCGTCCTGTCTGTCTCGTCCTGTCTGTCTCGTCCTCCTCTCTGTCTCGTCCCTCCTGTCTGTCTCGTCCTGTCTGTCTCGTCCTGTCTGTCTCGTCCCTGTCTGTCTCGTCCCTCCTGTCTGTCTCGCCCTGTCTGTCTCGTCCTGTCTGTCTCGTCCTGTCTGTCTCGTCCTGTCTGTCTCGTGCGGTGCTATAAGTTCAGATTTTAATGAGGGTCTCAAAATGAAAGCGTCGTCTATGTTAATCATCTTAATTAAGACGAGCATCACAGTTTCGTTTAACGGCGGCGCTTCGGGGATGAGCGGGAGGGCAGGACCCTGTCGGGCTGGTTCTGGTTCTGGCAGCGGGGTCGGGTCCATTTGTGGGGTTCTGCCCCCCTCCGGGGCTCCAGATGGACGCGCTCTGCAGCGGGGACGGGAGCGCTCCCCGGTCCCCCTGTCCGCCCCCCGGATCATCTGAAGCAGAACCGGCACGGCCCACGGGCCCGGGAGACCAGAACCTCCTTTGATCAGCCTGGGGGGGGGTTCTGGCTCTGGTCCTGGCCTCTGACCGGCCTGCCCCCGGGGAGGGGCCGGGCTGTCGGCCTGGCCACGGTCAACATCATCACGGTTGTGGCACGGTCGCCATGGTGACGGGTAGGAGGGGGGGGGGCGTTGGTCGGGCAGGCAGACGGCTGGAGTCGTTGTTGGGGGGGTTTGGTGAAAGGGCGAGTTTGATGAGTCAGCCTCGGCGTGTGGGTCCCAAACATTTGGGGGGGGGTTCACTACGAGAGAGAACTTTAGCACAATTAAATGTTAAATGTCCACTTTGTTTAAAATTTGCATGAATTAAAAAGTGACGCTTGTTTCTCTGAATTCTGCGGAAGAGGGGGGGGTGTTTCGGGGCCCCCCGTTCCTCGGCCTCTTCTTCCTCCTCCAGGTGCTCCTGGTCCTCCACCCCGGGCACCTGCCCCTCCAGGAGGGAGGGACTGGAGAGAGAGTGTGTGTGTGTGTGTGTGTGTGTGTGTGTGTGTGTGTGTGTGTGGGGGGGGGGTCTGTGCGCTTCCGTGTGCGCGCAGCCGCGCTCCGCTCCGTCCGTGTCCGCGGGTTGGATTTCAGCGCAGCAGCAGTCGGGTCTCCCTCCGGGATATCAGGTCCTCCAGCCCGCTTGGTCTGGAAGCCCCCCCCCCCAACACCCCCCCCACCACCACCCTGGAGGAGCCGCGGGGATGAGGCGGTAGAACCGGAGGAGAGGAGGAGGAGGAGGACGCGGAGAGCGAGGAAGAGGAGACCAGAGTGGGACGAGAGAGGAGCCGGGGACGATCCCGAGGTAAGAAGGACCCCCCCCTCTTTATCCCCCCCCCCACACACACTTTTCCAGCAGCTGCGCCGCGCGCACTTCCTGACCAAGTCACTTTTGGGGTTTGGCACCGGAGCCGCGCGTCCCGTCATCAGTAATGGAGCGACCAGCGACCCGGAGCCCCCCGCCAGCGGGGCTGCGGGGGCGTCGCGGCCAAAGTGGCCAAAGTCGCGTTTCTGTTCCTCCCTGGTGATCGGAACCCTCGTTCCGACTCTCCCCCGCGCGCGTCTGGGGACGTGTGCCCGCGACGTGGAGCTGGCGAGCCCCTCAGCCCGCGCGCATCCACAAAGTTGCGCGTGAGATGCTCTCAGAGGGGGGGGGGTCGACCTGCCATCCGCAGAGGTGCGCGGCGGACCCGCAGAGATGTCTGACATCTGGGACATGCTGGGACATGCTGGGACATTTGGGGACATGCTGGGACATGCTGGGACATTCGGGGACATGCTGGGACATTCGGGGACATGCTGGGACTTTCGGGGACATGCTGGGACATGCTGGGACATGCTGGGACATTCGGGGAGCTGGGACATGCTGGGACATTCGGGGACATGCTGGGACATTCGGGGACATGCTGGGACTTTCGGGGACATGCTGGGACATGCTGGGACATGCTGGGACATTCGGGGACATGCTGGGACTTTCGGGGACATTCGGGGACATGCTGGGACATGCTGGGACATTCGGGGACATGCTGGGACATTCGGGGACATGCTGGGTCATGCTGGGACATTCGGGGACATTCTGGGTCATGCTGGGACATTCGGGGACATGCTGGGTCATGCTGGGACATTCGGGGACATTCTGGGTCATGCTGGGACATGCTGGGACATTCTGGGTCATGCTGGGACATTCGGGGACATTCTGGGTCATGCTGGGACATGCTGGGACATTCGGGGACATTCTGGGTCATGCTGGGACATTCGGGGACATGCTGGGACATTCTGGGTCATGCTGGGACATTCGGGGACATGCTGGGACATTCGGGGACATGCTGGGTCATGCTGGGACATTCGGGGACATTCTGGGTCATGCTGGGACATTCGGGGACATTCTGGGTCATGCTGGGACATGCTGGGACATGCTGGGACATGCTGGGACATGCTGGGACATTCGGGGACATGCTGGGACATTCGGGGACATGCTGGGACGTCCCCGCGTAAAAGTGGTCGTGCAGTCGCGCCGTTGCCTCATTCCGAGCGGGGCTGACGTGTGACATCGGGACGCAAACGTCCCACGTTGGCGTCCGTTCAGCTTTGAGCTCCCGTGTGACGCAAAAAAAAAGGGGGCGTGTCCAGATGCCCAGGTGAGGTCAGGTGACCTGTGTGTGCACGCACGTAAATGAAACCTCCCGACGGTCGAAGACGGGAAGGTGTCTGCGAGGAGGTGTCGGCGCATTGATGCTAAAACAACTTTGAGTCGTGGTGTTGAAACAAGCAGGCGCGACGGGGCGCGTTTGCGGGTGTTGGCGTCTGGCGCCCCCTCTGGCCGGGGGCGGGACTGCACGGCTACTCGGGTCGACTAACGCGCACCCTGGGCCGGTGACCTCTTCGGTCAGTCCTTGGCGACTCAGTAGCGCCTCGTCTGGAAGCCCGGGCGCCGAACGAGGCGCGGGGTGGTCATCGTGTTGTCACGGCGACAGTAAGCCCGGCTGCGGGTCTCGCATCGCAGCCGAGCGGCCTGTGGTCAGAAGGCTTCGACGTCTGGTGACGTGAAGACAGCGGCTAATAAAGATCGTCCTTTAGCCCCCCCCCCCCCCCCCCACAGGCACGTGCGCGTACCTTTGTCTGATCTCCGGTTTCTGAGGTAGCGTCCCCCCGTGGACGCTACGGTAACGGAGATGTCGGGCGTCGCTGCGTGGGCGGACCGTCTTGTCTGCCGCCGCACGTGCGACCGAGGCGCGGCGCGGCTGGCACTCAGCCCAGCTCTCCGACGTCACCGAGGTGGAGTCGCTGGCGCGGACAGGATCTGATCCGACAGGGGTCAGAGGTCACTCCCACCACGCCCATCTGGGAGCGCGTTTCAGGGGACCGAACGGAGGCCCCTCCGACCTGCGCCTCCCTGAGCGGTGGTACTTTACTTTGATAGCTGGTGTCTCTTCTTCTGGCCTCAGAGAGTCTTTTCATCGACGCCTCCGGCTCCGCTCGGACGGTACGGGAGCGAGTCTAACAGGCGTTCGCCGCAGGCGGGCGGGCGGTGGCGGCGTCTGCGGAGCTCCGGCGAAGGAGTCTGCGGTGGAGGTTGGCGTCCCGGAGGTGTGAACAAACCTCCGGTTGTGTTTGGGGGTGATCATGAAGAGCATCAACAATAGACAGCCAACAAGCATCCCTCTTTTATCGGGGGAAGCGGAAAACAGGTCAAACGGGGAAAAATGAGCCGTCATCTGTCACATCTGTGGATAACGTTCCTTTATTATCACAAAGGGGTTTATCAGGGCTTTAATCAGGGCTTATCAGGGGGTTGTCAGAGATCCTCCTCTGTGCTGTCACACCTGTTTTTGCTCCGGGAAATGGCGAGCAAATGTCATCGGGGTTTGTGACAGGGGTTTTATCAGGGTTTTTAATAAGGGTATTAATAAGGGTTTTATCAGGGTTTTTAATAAGGGTATTAATAAGGGTTTTATCAGGGGTTTTCAGGGTTTTAATAAGGGTATTAATAAGGGTTTTATCAGGGGTTTTCAGGGTTTTAATAAGGGTATTAATAAGGGTTTTATCAGGGGTTTTCAGGGTTTTAATAAGGGTATTAATAAGGGTTTTATCAGGGGTTTTCAGGGTTTTAATAAGGGTATTAATAAGGGATTTATCAGGGGTTTTCAGGGTTTTAATAAGGGTATTAATAAGGGTTTTATCAGGGGTTTTCAGGGTTTTAATAAGGGTATTAATAAGGGTTTTATCAGGGGTTTTCAGGGTTTTAATAAGGGTATTAATAAGGGATTTATCAGGGGTTTTCAGGGTTTTATCAGGGATTTATCAGGGGACGTATCAGGGTTATTTTTTACAGGTTTATCAGGTATTTTTGAGGTATTTTTCACAGGTTTATCAAGTATTTTACACAGGTTTATCAGGTATTTTTCAGGGGTTTATCAGGTATTTTTCAGGGGTTTATCAGGTATTTTTCACAGGTTTATCAGGTATTTTTCACAGTTTTATCAGGTATTTTTCACTGTTTTATCAGGTATTTTTCAGGGATTTATCAGGTATTTTTCAGGGGTTTATCAGGTATTTTTCAGGGGTTTATCAGGTATTTTTCAGGGATTTATCAGGTATTTTTCAGGGATTTATCAGGGGGTATTTTTCAGGGGTTTATCAGGTATTTTTCAGGGGTTTATCAGGTATTTTTCAGGGGTTTATCAGGTATTTTTCAGGGATTTATCAGGGGGTTTATCAGAGATCATCCTCTGTACTATCACACCTGTTTTTCCTCCTGGACAATAAAGAAAATGGCGAGCAAACGTAACCACGTCAGACGGAAAAGGAAGTGGAGGAGCTGAGCTCTGTCGGCTACACCATCGGCCCAATTTTACCCTCCCGTCTCCGGAGAGCCTTTTTTCTGCTCCTCGTTTATCTCCGCTCTGACACGGGAGGACTCTTGGAGGGCGCGGCGACGCACATCTGAGTCCAACAGTCTTCATCAGCCTGAAGTGTTTGTGATGGAGAAGAGTGGGGATCTGCTTCTGTTCCTCACCCCCTCCTGCTCATCTCCCACTCCCCCCCCCTCCTCCCCTCTTCCTCCCCCTCCTCTTCCACCCCCCTCCTCCTCTTCTTCCTCCTCCCCTCTTCCTCCTCCTCCCCCTCCTCCTCCCCCTCCCCCCTCCTCGTCTTCCTCCTCCTCCTCCCCCTCCTCCTCTTCCTCCTCCTCCTCCCCTCTTCCTCCTACTCCCCCTCTTCCTCCCCCTCCCCCTCCTCCTCCCCCTCCTACCTCCTCGTCTTCCTCCTCCTCCTCCCCTCTTCCTCCTCCTCCTCCTCCCCCCTCCTCCTCCTCCTCCACCTCCCCTCTTCCTCCTCCTCCTCCCCCCCTCCCCCTCCTCCCCCTCCTCCTCTTCCCCCTCCTCCTCCCCCTCCTCCTCCTCCTCCTCCTCCTCCTCCCCTCTTCCTCCTACTCCTCCTCCTCCTCCTCCTCCTCTTCCCCTGTTGTGGGCGAGGCCGTAACTTTCCCCAGCAGGTCTCCACATGACTCCTCTTTACATCAGTAACTGGGAGCGCCCTGAATGCTCTGAGGAAGTGAAAGTAAACTCAGCCCATCTCAAGCACGAGGGTCTGCTTGCTCCTCTTCTTGCTCGTCCTTCGCTCCACACCCGAGCGTGGCGGTGTCGCTGTAGCTACCTTGATCCCTCTGCCCGCTGTGGCCGTCCTCTCGGGCCCGGTTGTTGTTTGCATCGTCTCGGGGCAGCTATGGGATATAAGACGATGTCGTACGAGCGTAAATGAACCCATGCGTTGGCGCCAACCTTGTAATTGAATCCAGGCGCCTGCTCGTTTGTCGCCTCGCGGTGCATCGCGGCCCCGGTTGATTGGAGCGTTTCGCCGCGCGCTCCGATGTTTTCTCCACTTCCACCAAGGTCAGGAAACCATGAAATCCTCGTCTGATTACAAACACACTGCCGCGCACAATCGGTTCGCCGTCGCCATGGATACCTGGGGAGCGGCGCGCTCATCGGAGGTGATTCAGCGGCGCACCGATCACCTTTGACACGCCGGCCGTTGCCTCCAGTTCAAATCAGAGCGACCGTGAACGCATGTCGTTACAGCTAATGTCACGTTACCACGTCACCCTTGATAAAAGACGTGGTCCAAATACCAAAGACACCCTCCCTGTGGACCATGACTGAGGGGTTTCTTCAACTTTGACCCCTACGGGAACCCATCGGTGGGCACAAGCCCCCAACCCCCCCCCACACACACACACACACACACACACACACACACACACACACACACCCCCCCCAAAACTGTGTCGCTCAGAACATCTAAAAGTGTTGTCATAAATCAGAGCCCCCCGCCCCCCCCTCTGTCCCCCACACAGGGATGGGGACGCCGTAGGGGGACGACTTGATGTGATCAACGTTGATGCTTTAGTGTTTTTACGTGTTCCGTAATCGCCGGCGGGATCTCTGCGACCGCGGGCACATGCTTGGGTCTGCCCAGCGTGTGTGTGTGTGTGTGTGTGTGTGTGTGTGGTTGATCATGTTCAGAGGGGACACGGGTGGTGCTTTTGTGCTGCAGATGTCAAATGTTAAAGGTAACAGTGTGAGGAAGGGGGGGTGGAGCTCTGATTAAAGTGACCCTGGACATGTCTGCCCCCCCCCCTCTCTTCAGGGACCCCGCTGGACCGTGTTGGGAGCCTGTCCTCTGGGTGTAATGGCTGGACTGGTATGTAGACCCGTCTGTGTGTGTGTCCCTCGTTTGTCTGGAAGCCTTTGTTTTGACCAGTCCAAAAAGGACGTCACAGTCGAGGCCCCGCCCACCAGGCTGGGGAGTCAACTTGTCTCAGTGTGTGTATTTAAATGTGTGTGTTCATGTGGCTGTCCCGCCCCCCCGCCTGTCTGTGATTGGACACTTCTATCCCCATCGTCCGCCTGTTTGTCTCCGTTCATCCGCTCTTTCTTTTAACAGTAACTTTGATGATTTATTTTCCTCTATTATCTGGAACCGTTGCCGTGGTGAGGGCGATAAGAGAGCGCCCATTATGAAGACGAAGAGCACTTTCTCTCCTGAGCTCAGCGTGAGCGTGCCGATGGTTGCTCATACAAAGAAAAGAGGAGCGTGAAGGCAGATTACATTGTGAGTGCTCGGAGATAAAAAAATTTGGATTTGGAAAAAAAAAAAAAAAGCACAGCAGGTCTGAGTGCGTGGGCGGCGCTGGCGAGGGGGCGGGGTTCACGTTTGTGAGTGAACGAATGTGCGAACAGCCAAGTGAGCAGAGCTGGCAAAGGAAAACTGAGGATGAGGACGGGGGGGGCACCTTTGAGAGAAAGGTCAGGAGCAGAGAAACACCCCAGGAGGGAGCCTGTGGAGGACAAATGTCCCCACAGAGGCAGCAGTTCTTCACAAAGGCTGCGGGTGTTTGGGGGCGGGGCCTGAATTGCTGCACGGATTTGATTGGCTGCCTAATTAACGAGGTTTGCACAGGTTAATGTCACTGCAGTCTGACTGTACCGTCCTAAAAGAGTCCGACTGTACGGTCCTAAAGCAGTCCGACTGTACTGTCCTAAAAGAGTCCGACTGTACGGTCCTAAAGCAGTCTGACTGTACTGTCCTAAAAGAGTCTGACTGTACGGTCCTAAAGCAGTCCGATTGTACTGTCCTAAATCTGTCCGACTGTACTGTCCTAAAAGAGTCTGACTGTACGGTCCTAAAGCAGTCCGACTGTACGGTCCTAAAGCAGTCTGTCTGTACTGTGGTAGTGTTCCAGTGCAGTACTCCAGTACTCCTGCACGTTGACCCACTTTTACCACACGTGTCCTATATCTGTATATGAATAATTCATAATCTATATGTTCGTTTGTGTGCGTGTATTTATATATATGTGTGTGTGTGTGTGTGTGTGTGTGTGTGCGCGCCTGGTCTTGTTTCACTGTGGGTCACGTGTTCAGGATGCTCATGTCCTCACTGAGGCTGTAAGCTGCTATTCGTCTTTAAAAATGAATGAAGGGATTAAAGGCATAAACGAAAAAGCACCTTTTAAATAACACACCTGCTTTGATCTCCTCTCAGTTGTTCATGTCCAGCGTCGTGTCCTGTGAGGCTCTACATTCTGATTGGCCAGCTTGGGCGTGGGTGGGCGTGGCCTATCCAGGCCGGGGTTTGCCGTGACGACCCAGTGATGTTTTTCCCTCGAACTCTCCTGCGTTGATCCCGACCAGGGGACGAAAGCGCTGCGTTCTGATTGGCTGGCCGCGGAGGCGGCGACAGGAGGTGGCGCAGCTCGAGGGGCGCGTCTGAATGCACTCACGCTCTTCCAGGAACATCGGCACTGAAGGACCTCCTGGAGGCGCCGCTCCGAGAGTGTCCGGCTAACGAGCCACCGCTCCTTAAAGGAGCCAATTAGCCATAATAAGCTGCAATTTCTGCCACCCCAGGGGAGAGAAAGAAGTGCACTTAACTGTGTAAACACACACACACACACACACACACACACACACACACACACTGTCAGCATCTCTGTACCTCTGGGAGAGATGTGCGTTTGGCCACAGGTGTCCGTGGCGACCGTATCGATCAGATGCTGCGACGGTCGCTGATCTGAAGTCCCTCAGATTCATTAGTCAAGGTCCTCCAGGAGGAGGACGAGGAGCCACAAATAAGTCACCTCCTGAGAGGAGGTCCTGGTCTGAGAGGAGGTCCTGGTCTGAGAGGAGGTTCTGGTCTGAGAGGAGGTCCTGGTCTGAGAGGAGGTTCTGGACTAGAGGAGGTCCTGGTCTGAGAGGAGGTTCTGGAAGGAGGTCCTGGTCTGAGAGGAGGTCCTGGACTGAGAGGAGGTCCTGGTCTGAGAGGAGGTCCTGGTCTGAGAGGAGGTTCTGGACTAGAGGAGGTCCTGGTCTGAGAGGAGGTTCTGGACTAGAGGAGGTCCTGGTCTGAGAGGAGGTCCTGGTCTGAGAGGAGGTCCTGGACTGAGAGGAGGTCCTGGTCTGAGAGGAGGTCCTGGACTGAGAGGAGGTTCTGGACTAGAGGAGGTCCTGGTCTGAGAGGAGGTCCTGGTCTGAGAGGAGGTTCTGGACTAGAGGAGGTCCTGGTCTGAGAGGAGGTCCTGGTCTGAGAGGAGGTCCTGGTCTGAGAGGAGGTCCTGGTCTGAGAGGAGGTTCTGGTCTGAGAGGAGGTCCTGGTCTGAGAGGAGGTTCTGGACTAGAGGAGGTCCTGGTCTGAGAGGAGGTCCTGGTCTGAGAGGAGGTTCTGGACTAGAGGAGGTCCTGGTCTGAGAGGAGGTTCTGGACTAGAGGAGGTCCTGGTCTGAGAGGAGGTCCTGGTCTGAGAGGAGGTCCTGGACTGAGAGGAGGTCCTGGTCTGAGAGGAGGTCCTGGACTGAGAGGAGGTTCTGGACTAGAGGAGGTCCTGGTCTGAGAGGAGGTCCTGGTCTGAGAGGAGGTCTGGCTAAGGAGGTCCTGGTCTGAGAGGAGGTTCTGGACTAGAGGAGGTCCTGGTCTGAGAGGAGGTCCTGGTCTGAGAGGAGGTTCTGGACTAGAGGAGGTCCTGGACTGAGAGGAGGTCCTGGTCTGAGAGGAGGTCCTGGACTGAGAGGAGGTTCTGGACTAGAGGAGGTTCTGGACTAGAGGAGGTCCTGGTCTGAGAGGAGGTCCTGGTCTGAGAGGAGGTCCTGGTCTGGGAGGAGGTCCTGGTCTGAGAGGAGGTTCTGGTCTCAGTACCAGGACATAATCCATCCTCTCCTGGTGACCTCACAGAATCAGGGTTCTGATCCAGAAGATTCTGCCATCCTGACGCACTGATGAACCAGATCTGAGAACAAGGATTGACAGCTCAGTCAGATTAAGATTAATTGGCTGGTTTAAAAGAGCCAAATCTGATGAAATTTTATCAGGGAAACTAAATTTAATCCCAGGAAGTTGCTGGAGGTATTTGAGACACGCTTCCGTGGCTCCGTCTCTGCTGCGTTCCTTAATCTTCCTGATGTTTCCTCATTAATCCTGCAGCAGCAGGTGGAGGCGCAGCTCTCAGGAGGACACCAGGGCGGCGCTGTGGAGCGCTCCGGCCCCCCTGGAGCGGAGCGGATAACGACCCCAGCAAGCTCCGCCTTTCCAGGTGTGACGGTCCCAGTAATGAAGACCACGTGCAGGCCACCGACGCTGGCGCCCGGAGCGCCACGATCTGATGGGACGCTCCAACGCCTCCCCTCTGGCCGCCCTGCTCATTTCCCTGAGCGGGGGGCTCGCCTTCGGTGGTCTCGCTCTGCTGTCTCCCCCGGCAACAGAGGCTGATTGATTATTGATTTGATAAACGATGGAATAAGGACAGATCACGTTCTGGCTGTGCGGTTGTTCCAGTTTCTGCCAGTGTGCACGTCTGTTTGTGTTTCCCGGTGTCTGCGTGCATGTGTGTGTGTGTGTGTGTGTGTGTGTGTGTGTGTGTGTGTGTGTGTGTGTGTGTGTGTGTGTGTGTGTGTGTGTGTGTGTGTGTGGAGGTGAGATGCTAGAGATCGAAACACACCTGATTTTATCACATTGTTGTTTAAAAAGGAGCCACAATTGGCTCCAGCAGTCACAGCATGATACCTCATGCATCCATCTGTCCGTCCATCCATTAACTCATCCATTTATCCATCCTTAAATCATTTGTCCTCTCCTCCTCTCCTGTACTCTCCCCGTCTCCTCTGCTCCCGTGCCCTCCTCTCCTCTCCTAACCTCACTTTTCCTCCTCTCCTCTCTCCTCTCCTCCTCTCACCTCTCCTCTCCTCCTCTCTCCTCTACTCCTCTCCTCCTCTCCTCTCCTCCTCTCCTCCTCTCCTCCCTCTCCTCTCTCCTCTCCTCCTCCTCTCCTCTCCTCTCCTCTCCTCCTCTCTCCTCTCTCCTCTCTCCTCTCCTCCTCTCCTCTCCTCTCCTCTCTCCCTCTCCCTCTCTCCTCTCCTCTCCCTCCTCCTCTCTCCTCCTCCTCTCCCTCTCCTCCTCTCCCTCTCTCCTCTCCCTCCTCTCCCTCCTCTCTCCTCTCCTCTCTCCTCTCCTCTCCCTCTCCTCCTCTCCTCCTCCTCTCCTCTCTCTCTCCTCTCTCTCTCCTCTCCTCTCTCCTCTCCTCTCTCCTCTCCTATCTCCTCTCCTCCTCTCCTCCTCTCTCTCTACTCCTCCTCTCTCCTCTCCTCCTCTCCTCTCTCTACTCCTCCTCTCTCCTCTCCTCTCCTCTCTCCTCTCCTCTCTCCTCTCCTCTCTCCTCTCTCCTCTCCTTTCTCCTCTCCTATCTCCTCTCCTCCTCTCTCTACTCCTCCTCTCTCCTCTCCTCCTCTCCTCTCCTCTCCTCCTCTCTCCTCTCCTCTCCTCCTCTCTCCTCTCCTCCTCTCTCCTCTCCTCTCGTCCTCTCTCCTCTCCCCTCCTCTCCTCCTCTCTCCACTCCTCCTCTCTCCTCTCCTCTCTCCTCTCTCTACTCCTCCTCTCTCCTCTCCTCTCTCCTCTCCTCTCCCCTCCTCTCCTCTCCTCTCGTCCTCTCTCCTCTCCCCTCCTCTCCTCCTCTCTCCTCTCCTCTCGTCCTCTCTCCTCTCCTCGTCTCGTCTCCTCCCGTCCCCTCCCGTCCCCTCCCCTCCTCTCCTAACCTCCCGTCCCCTCCCCTCCCCTCCTCTCCTAACCTCACCTCACCTCACCTCCCCTCCCCTTGACCGACACTCAGTCAGCTGTTGTTTTCTTGATTTTATGACGTGTTGAACACTCAGATTAAAGACACACATCAAAGAGAGTCTGACTACTGCAAACTCACCAAGACTTTGGTTAATTAATTGTCATGCTTCTTCTTCCTGGGGAAATAAATCATCCGTCAGTAGCAGAGCGACGAGAATAACAACGAGAAAGTGACAGAGCAGATCAAAGTTTTGGGGGGGGGGGTGGCCTAATACGCTTCATTTAGATGCTTCCCAATTTAGAGGAAGTCCACTGTGTGCTGGCCTCTTTATACATCTCATGCACAGACACGGGGGGTGATGAGTCATGGAAGTAAAGAGGAAGAGATGAAGAGTCAGAAACCCCGTCTGCTCATTTAATATGTGTCAGAAAGAACAAAGCAGAAAATCACACACTTTCACAGTTTGGGTGCGTCAACATCACGCCGTTAAAAAAAAATAGGCCTTTCAAGGCTTTCTCCACGCTGATGCTAATCTGTCTGGATTAGAACCAGATAAATTAGAGCCACCCTGAAGTGGAACCGAGGCAGCCAGTCAGTGTGATGTCATCGTCCTTCATCACCTGTGAGGCTCAGCGGTCTGAGCAGCGAGCCCTGAGGGACACCACGCACTGATGCCGTCCTCTGGGAGGAGGTGACAGAGGTTTACCTGAGGTACAGGCGCTTTAATGGAGCCGGACAGGTTTGGGTTGCTATGCTACCATCACACGTTCACGTTCTCCTGTCCAGCAGCGCTGTTGTACCACCGGTACCGACACAGTCCAGTCCGGTTCATGACACAATCTAACTACATAGAGCAAGTGTGACCTTTGACCCTCGGTTTCATGCTCGACTGAGCGCCGTGGCGGTCCTACCTCAAACTTCAGAGCAGGGCCGTCTCCGTGGGGGGGCTGTGTGCTGTGTGCGTGTGCTTCCGTCAGGGGTCGGGCTCTGCGATGGCAGACGGAGCGGCCTTCCCAGCGGTCCTCGGGGTCAGATCTGAAGCAGCGCGGGGGCGGAGAGCACGGAGATCAGGGTTTCTGGAACACTCCAAATGTCAGCCTGTTCCAGACCCAGTTTCAGGCGCCCTTCCCTCCGTTTGCTCCTTTCAACGTTGGCTCAGCTGTTGGGGGCGCTGAGCGCCCCCTAGTGGTCCAGAGAGGGCTCACCCCACAGTTACCTACAGCACACATCCATCCATCCACCCACCCATTCATCCATCCATCTGTCACCCATCCATCCATGCATCATCCATTCATTCAGCCACCCATTCATTCATCCACCCACCCATTCATCCATCCAATCATCCACACATCCATCCATCCAATCATCCACACATCCATCCATCCAATCATCCACACATCCACACATCCATCCATCCAATCATCCATCCATCCATTCATCCATCCAATCATCCACCCACCCATCTATCCATTCATCCACCCATCTGTCACCCATCCATCCATGCATCATCCATTCATTCACCCACCCATTCATTCATCCACCCACCCATTCATCCATCCAATCATCCACACATCCATCCATCCATTCATCCATCCAATCATCCACACATCCATCCATCCATTCATCCATCCAATCATCCACCCACCCACCCATCCATCCATTCATCCACCCATCTGTCACCCATCCATCCATGCATCATCCATTCATTCACCCACCCATTCATAATTCATCCATCTACCCACATCCATTTATCCACTCCAGAGTCAAATTAACAATAACATATAGATTATGGATCAATGTGCTGATCTGGTTGCTTAGCAACACCAGGTGTAGTGAAGTCCTGACCTCACTGTGCCTGGATCCACACAGGCTCCTCCCATTTATGCGCCCACACGACTGCTCTCAGGTCTGTGCTGTCGTAACTGGTGGAGGTTCTGTGATGGATCTGGGCGGCTCAGGTGTCAATACCTGTCAGGTGGAGATGAATGGTGTCATCAGCTTTCTTCTCTGGCTGTTGGACGTTCACTCGGGTGTCCTCGTGGGTGATTTATGCTCCGCCGCGAACCAGAGAGGCTCCTGCGGGAGCGAAACTGCCCCTTCAACGGTCTTTATGGGCTACAAGCAGCAGGCCGATGAGAGATTCTGGTTTTCCCTCCTTTGATCGGGTCTTCGTTTACAACACAACACATCTGTGAGGCACAGGAACTAAAGCAGAGCAGATTCACGTCAGAGGACGCTTGAGAGGACAAATGTGAGACGCAACAACCAGAACTGCAGTTTTGTCTGCGCACCACGTTCATCCTGAAAAGACATTTGGTTACAGTCAAACAAGAGGTTTGACGCTTTCCCTCAAATAGTTTTAATTAAGCTGATAAATGCGTTACACGTGGTTGAAGGTTGAGTCGTTCCTCTGTCAGCAGAATAAGTCGCTCTACTTGTTGATGGCTTAAATCGCTCCTTTACTCTTCACACGTGAGATTCCTTTTGCTTCTCATCAGAGATCAGAACATTCCCGCAGGAGAGATCTTCGGTTTAAAACTGTGTGATAAAGAGGTTTGCAGAGTTTGACCCTTGACCTGGACTATAGCTTTGATCAGGGATGATTAAAGACGATGATGAAGATGCAGGGAGGCTCCTCACTAGTTACCCTGGTCTCTGGGGACCCCCTGAAGCTGCTTCCTCTCAGTACTTCTCTTGGGCTTGGCCTCACTGAACGAGTCCTCGCGTGAGCCAGCATTGGCCACGCCCCTCAGAGCCTTGGCCCGTCCCACCTCAGCCGGTTTTACCGTAACTCCGCCTCTGAATGTCCTTGCACCCTATTGTAGCCTGTCCTACCTCGCAAATGTCAGCTTTGAGGCATTCACTTAATCAGCGCGCTGTAAAGCGAGCCGCTGCGCTGCCAAGTCTGCGGCGTTCCACCGTCAACTCGTTAAATTCGGCGGGGAGCATCTTTAAAACCTGACAGGAGGCCTCGTTTCCAGCTCGGCGCTTCTCCTACAGTGTTTCAGCAGTCTCAGACTTACTTTAAAGCCTCCCGGCTCTTACGAGTGCGGGAGTGTTAACGCGCGTGTTTGGGGCCTCTAGCAGGTTGCCATGGGCTTGGGGGCGTGGCCTTCAGGAGGGGGCGTGGTCACCCCAACAGTCGGGCTGAGACGGGAGGATTTAAGGACGTGCTGTCTGCATCTGAGAGGGAGCATTTTTGTTGCAAGGATGTAGCATAATATTTAACCTTCAAGCCCCGATGGAGCTCAGACGCAGCCTGAAACTCTTCTGTCTCTAATCAAGTTTCCCGTCGGGGGTGATTGAAGGGGTCAAAGTTGAGGGTGTTCACCCATCAGTTTCAGATGTGGGTTGATTACTGTATTTGCGGCTGTCACACAATCACCGGGCAGTGAAATCAACACTGTTGCGTGTTTAACCCACCATTTGTTCCAGCTCTGGTTTGAAATGTCAACCGCAGGAATACTACGTGTGCACATTTGAATAATTACACAGGATGAGTGAGCCACTCACCCTTTTCAAGCGGCGTGCTGCAGCCTAAAATTAACTGCGAGAGGTCCATTACCTTCCTGCGTGAACCTCATTGTGTTAATGTGGAGCTCCTAAACGTTCAGGCCTGCAGCGTGGGGGGGGTCAGCGGGGTTTGTTAAAGGAGTGGGCAGGCGGGAACTGAACCAGAAGGAAACATGCGAAGGGGTGAGGGACATGGCCAGACGGAGCTGGCGGGAGGATCCAGCGGAGGAGAGGGGGAGAGAGAGCGGAGCGGCGGGGGCCCGTGGCGATGCTCTCTCAGAGATCTGGAACCTCGTGTGAACAAGCTGGTGGTTTTCTGACCTCCGGGTCAAACAGACCGGCGTGCGTCCGCGGCGGTTGCTCAGCCCGCCGCATATGTGCGCGTCAGTCACAGCAGCGTCTCCTCCGAGGGAACCGGCTACGCCACAACGATTTACAATTCAGCCCCTGAGAATCTACACAGATGTCAGCCAACAAACCGTTTCCCCCGCGCGCGCTGTCGCGTTCACGGGGCCTCGGCCCGGTGCTGCTCCTCAGAAACACTGTTGGAGCGTGGTTCGGACCCGGTCCTCCACCCAGCCGGGTTTTCTGTCCTACCAGGCTCCACCAAGGGAGGCAGGCTCCCAGGTGACCCACGTCTACCTGGCAGGTCAGAAAACCCGGCTGGGTCGAGGACTGGGACCGGGGCCGGCCCACCCAGGTCACCCCTCCAACCCTTGACTACCCTCTCTGCCAGAAGGGTCCGCCGGGTCCACTTCATTTGTCCTTGATGAGTTGGTTTTCTCCTGACAAGCGGGCACATGGAGGAGGACGCGTCTGCCACCTCGTCCTTCTGTGGGCCGACGAGGCGACGTTCAAACCGGGGAAAGTTTCACAGCGAACGTGTTCCGCCTATACGTACAAACACACAGCCCACGCCAGTCCAAACCCGCCCCCACGCCCGTGTTACCGTGGAGACTTCGGAGCACGCGGGATTGTTTAGCGTCCCTGCAGATCGCTCCTCATGAATATTCAGACCAGCTTCAGCATCAGGAGAAAGTGGGCCAAGAGTGTATAATTGAACAACGGCATTAAGATTTCACATCCAAAGACTTTCCCTAATTGAGGAGTGTCCGGCCTTCAGTATTTATGAGCTGGGTTGTTTCTGCTAATCTATGCAGCCGCGTGAAAGAGTAATAACGTTATAACAACACTAGCTTTACGCCGGGGGGGTCATGTTGTGTTGTTCACCTCCATTAGAGGCCTCGCAGGGCTCTGCTGAGTGACTGTTGTTGTCGACTCACCGAGGTGGTAGACGAAGAAGGCCTCAAGCTCAGAGGCCCAAAGCGCAGGACTCGTCCAGGGTTCCCGAGGCCCAGCAAACACGGGCTGATCGCCATGACGAGAACCCCGAGGGACCAGGCCCCGCCCCTGGAGGGGTGGAGGGGGAGGGGGGTGGTCGCGAGGAAGAGGCGGATTCTTGGGCCTCTCGGGCGTCTGCCCTTTTATTACGCTTTAAATCTCTGGGGCGCTGCGACGGGAAACGTGTGGAGACGGAACGAGTCGGTGGCCCGAGGTCAAAGGTCACACTCTTCGGCGCCTTTTGCTTACTTTCACAAACACACACTCCTGTTTTCTTTTGACAGCAGCCGGCCATCTGTACGCTCGTTTATACCTGGTGTCTTTCTGAGGATGAGAGAGATGAAGAGAGAGAGAGAGAGAGGGATGAAGAGAGAGAGAGAGAGAGGGATGAGGAGAGAGAGAGAGAAGAGAGTTGAGAGGAAACCAAGAAACAACTCAGTTTATCATCCTGACCAGGTTATTCAGGTCAGGATTGAGGACAATGGTGCCAACAGATGTATGTATAGGAGAAATATACATTTATCACTGTGTGTGTGTGAGTGTGTGTGTGTGAGAGTGTGTGAGTGTGTGAGTGTGAGTGTGTGTGAGTGTGTGCGCGCACACTCCAAACAGCTCCATCAGATCACTGCTTCTTTCAGAACTGTGTTCAACTGTTCAACTGGATCCTCCCCTCCAGCAAATGTCTGCTTCTTTGTCTCGCATCCCTCCGTCCGTCCATCCGTCCCTCCGTCCGTCCCTCCGTCCCTCCGTCCGTCGGTGAACCAGGTGACGCCGCGTGACGTCGTCTTCATGTCTGTGTTGATGTTGAGAAATCAGGTCGCTCCTGTGAACGTCACAAATGTCACAATCAGCCCGGTTGATAATCAGGCTGTTGTTTGGTGGAATAATGAAGTGCTGAAGGTTTAATAACATCTCTGTTTACCCCCCCCCCCACACACACACACACACACACACACACAAACACACACACCCCACACACACACACATACACACACACGTCTCTCGCTACTGGTGATCAATCATCGTACGTCCAACTAATTAAAAAGTCTTCATTAGAGGGCTCATTAAAAATGGATTAGATGATATTTTCCTTGCTGGTGGGGAAGGTGTCAGATCCCAGGGGCTCCTCATGCTTCCAGCGGGTGAGAGGTGAGAACAATCAACACTGTTCTTCTCACTTCAGACAGATGTTGAGTCAGTTTTCTGTCATTCTGGATCAAACGCCCAAACTGTGTGTTTGAGTAAAAGTAAGCTGCGGGCCTCAGGCGAGGGGGGGCTCGGGATCCAGCTACCTGCAGCAGGAGGTACCAGTAAACCAGCGGCTGTCCCAGCAGGAACTCTGAATCACAGTGGGACCCCACTGGGGGACTTTGTGCACCTTTACGCACCAGCGGCTTTGTGAAAGTGCTCGTTAAAGTCCCTCAGACTGACGGGTCTCCCCTGCAACTGGGAAGTCTGGGGAAATAAATGAAGGGTTTCCAGTAAAAGACCATTTCAGATTCTCTGCTTATGGCATTGCTAGGCAATGGCGGTGTAACCCTGTGACCCTGTTGCTGGGGGTGACGCCTGCAGAAAGACACCCGTTTGCTTGGGTGCTGCTTCCTTCTGCAGAAACCTCCCTGATGATTGTCTTTGAAGTCCTCACAAAAGTCTACCTTCACCTTTATCAACGAGGACGAGAACCTGAACGCCACCTTCATCCAGTTACTGTGACCTTCGGTTGACCTTTAATTGAGCTGAAGGTGTGAAGATGGCTGATGGCCAATGGGTGCTGATGGAGCCCAGAAGGAGGCGCCAGAGAAGATGAAGTCAAACTGTAACTTTTATCAAGAGCTCCATCCTGGTGTGAAAACACCTGAGCAGAAGAACTGTACTCTGAAGGCTCCTTTGCCGGCTCCTCTGAAGGTTCCTCTGAAGGCTCCTGTCAAGGTTCCTCTGAAGACTTCTCTCAAGGTTCCTGTGCAGGTCCTCTCAAGGTACCTCTGTTGGTTCCTCTGTTGGCTCCTCTCAAGGGTCCTATGTTGGCTCCTCTGAAGGCTCCCCTAAGGCTCCTCTGGTGACTCTCACGGTTCCTCTGAAGGCTCCTCTGCTGACTCCTCTCCTGTGCTGTGTGCTCCACAGACGTGTTCCTCTGGGCTGTAAATGTCAGCGCTGACCTGATGTTGGGAGTCGACCCCTCCACACGTGAGGGATGCTGCAGCTCCTCGTTTAACCTTTTCCACCCGCTCGTTACTGCCACGTTTGTCATATTTAACCAGAGTCCTGCTCACCCTCACGGGTGCTCCTCACACCTCAGACCTGACCTTAGAGAACACGTCTGTCTCAGAAACAGCTCTCCTCCAGCCTGGTGTTGGGGGGCGGGGCCAGTTCCCCAGGAGGGAGGTGGAACCTTCAGGTGATTTTCTTCAGGTCCCTCACAGGATCCAGCAGTGACTGATGAGCCGCTCCATCGTTCTCTTCCTGACCCGTAGCTCATCGATCACTCGGCCTCCTCGGATTGGAGCCCTTCGCTCCCGCTGATGCGCTCTTTGTCTCCACCAGTCGGGCCTGCTGGCGATGCCCCGGAGCCCCACCTCCAGCGAGGATGAGATGGCCCAGAGCTTCTCCGACTACTCCGACGACTGCGCCACCGACAGCTCCCGCGAGGAGACCATTTACGAGACCATAAAGGCCACGGCCGAGCCGTCGCAGGTGCGCATGGACGACGTCCACGTCAACTCGCTGGTGGTGCGCGTCCTCATCCCCGACCTGCAGCAGACGGTGAGTATGACCGCACGCCTCAGCCGTCAGTGAGACGAGCACCGACCGCCCAGCGAGCTGCCCGCTACCCTGACCCCACCCCCCCACGACCACGCCAGTATAACCAGTCCACTCCCAGCATTATCAGCCCATTGACCCTCTCTGGCCCAGTGTAACCAGTTCAGTCCAGCTGGGCTGTAACAGCCGAGTCATGTGACCTCCCCTCCTGTTATATCAAGTTAATTGGTTCTGTGGACTGGAGCCAGCTGCTGAAAACGCTGTAATTTACAAAAATGACAGCACCTAACGGGAACCGTCAGTCATGGTCGTCATGGCGACGGAGCATCAGACTGTTCAAATGGAAGCGTCGAAGCACTCTGGGCCGAGCTCCTCCTCCTCTTCTTCCTCCTCCTCTTCTTCCTCCTCCTCCTCTTCTTCTTCCTCCTCCTCCTCCTCCTCCTCTTCCTCCTCCTCTTCTTCCTCCTCCTCCTCTTCCTCCTCCTCCTCTTCTTCCTCCTCTTCCTCCTCCTCCTCTTCTTCCTCCTCCTCCCCCCCCACACAGAGGAGCTGTGTGTCCATGTGAAGGTCTCCAGAGCAGCTCATCAAACGGTGCCGCGGCCCACCGACTGCGGCGGATGCCCGCCGCTGCCGCTTGATGATAAAGCCGGCGGCAGCGGCGGGCGTTGGCAGAGGCTCCAGCTGTGACCAGTAATCCCAGCGACGTTCACGTCTGAAGGTCATGGGACGGAAAAATGAGTTTTATTCCCAAAACGGAACGCTATTCCCACCGAGGGGAAGCGTGACCACACCCCCCCATGAAGGGGGTGTGGTCACAGGTTCTTGAGGGTTTAAAAGAAACAGAACCTTCGACTGGAACAAACGATGAAGTGAAAGAGCGAGGAGGCGATTCCCGTTGATGCGAGGCTGAGGGGTCACATGACTCACGTCTGTGTGGAGGCTCATGTGTGAATGCACCTTCATGCATGTTGAACTCTGTCCACACCCCAGAGGCGTCGGTGCGTTTGGCGTTCCACTTGCACACATGACTGAGTCACATGGTCATTGGGAAATGCGTGTGTGTGTGTGTGTGTGTGTGTGTGTGTGTGTGTGTGTGTGTGTGTGGACTCTCATTTCTGATTGGCTGAGAAGAATCCACAGCAGTCAGGTGGTTTAAATGTCTGGACCTAGGTTAAAGGTCACTGTGGACGATGACTGGCTGAATAGAGATCCTGAGAGGAGATGAGATGAGGAAAGGAGGAGAGGAGATGAGGAGATGAGGAGAGGAGAGGAGGAAAGGAGGAGATGAGATGAGGACAGGAGAGGAGGAAAGGAGGAGAGGAGAGAAGGAGAGGAGACTTCTGGAGCCGATCGTGGTTCCTTTTTGAGTAACAATGTGATAAAATCAGGTGTGCTTCAATCTGCAGCATCTCACCTCCACACACACACACACACACACACACACACACACACACACACACACTGCTCTGATGCTGAGATTCCACAAATCCAAAGATATTTTTTCAGCCCTTTAAGTGGAACATTCAGCCTCTAAAGTGGTTAAATACAGTTCCTCCCAACCCTGCAGCCCTGATTGGTCGTCCTCTCCGCGCCCTGTTTAAGTTAAGCCGACAGCCGAGGCGGCGGCGGCGGCGGTAGAGGCAGCAGATGGAGGACGTTTGTTCCGATAAACCAAAGAGGCTATATTGTCCAATTGTCCCTGCCAACTGCCAAACATCTGTTTCTGTCCGCGGCACCTTCGGCCCCGCGCCACGCCAGACTGGGATTACTGGGCCACAGTTCACAGACCTCTGGTCCTGCTGGGCCGCTATCAGCGCCCGCAGCCTCCCGTAATCCTCCCTGATTGGACCATTGTGCGGGTCGGCTCTGCCCCGACCCCGGCCGGGCGGGGCGGGCGTCGCCACGGAGGACGCCGACAATGAAACAATGGGCCCAGCCTGGCACGCCTGCGCCGCAGCAGCTCACCCCCCCTCCCCCCCCTCCTCCCCAGGGCTGGCCCGGGTCCAGCAGGCCCGATGGCGCCGCCTCACCCCGCCTCTCCTTTGCTTTTCCCTCAGAAATGCATGCGCTTCAACCCCGACGCCACCGTGTGGATCGCCAAGCAGCGCATCCTGTGCTCGCTCAACCAGAGCCTGAAGGACGTCCTCAACTACGGGCTCTTCCAGCCGCCGAGCGACGGCAGGGACGGGAAGTTCCTGGACGAAGAGCGCCTGCTGCGGGAGTATCCTCAGCCAATCAGCAAGGGCGTCCCGGCTCTGGAGGTGGGCCCCGCGCTGGTTTTGAAAACACGCCCCCTGGCGGACGTATTAAAAGTGTTTGTTTATATCTCGACGCGTCCTCGCCCGACATTTAGACCGAACTTAAAACAGCAGCTCAGAACACGAGATGAAATTAAGTTCACATGTACGCTAAGAAATACGAACCTCTTTGTGGTTCTTAATTATTTATTCAAGTGGACTCAAGTGATAAAGAGAAAGATGTGATGTTACGAAGGAAAACAAACATCAATATTTTACTGTTAATGGTGCCGTGAAAGTGTGTTTTGAAGTTAAAGTTAAAGTTGTGTCATTGTCAAGAGGATAAAGGGAATCTTTTCATGTTTATAGTTCAGATACAAGAGCAGAGTGTACAAGCAGCCGCATGTGGAGGAGAAGCAGATCTCCAAACTTCACACGAAGGTGAGAGCAAAGATGGAAACGCACACACACACACACACACACACACACACACACACACAAACACTGCTCTCTCTCAGCAGTGGTGACTGCATGAGTGTGTTCCCCTGATGTTCCATCACGTGGTGTTGGTGAATGCCGCTCTGTTTGCCCCGCCTCCTCGGGGCAGGAGGCCACGCCCACCGCCGTGCCTCCCCCCTCAGGGGAGGAGGGGGCCGTGTGTCTGACAGCCTCCTCCCGAAGGCTTGGTCCGGGCTGCCGTCCCACAGCTCATCCTGCAGCAGAGCCAAGTCTGGCAGCTCTGTGTGAAACCGTGTGACGGCCGCGCTGTTAGAGGAGCATCCAGACACACTCAGCCACCCCGGAAGATACCTGGGAATAGTTATAGTGCTGCTGGTGCAACACCTGAAGGACACACACACACACACACACACACACACACACACACACACACACACACACACACACACACACACACACACACACACACACATGCACACACACTCACACTCACACACACTCACACACACACTTTTCCAGACCTGCTGCATGGGAAAGATCATCCATCCATCATTAATCAATCATCCATTCACCCATCATCCATCCCTCCTCCATCCATCATCCATCCATCAATCATCCGTCCATCCATCAATCAGTCATCCATCCATCATGATCATCCACCACCCATCCACTATACATCCATCCACCCATCTATCCATCCGTCATCCATCCATCCACCCATCCATCCCCTATACATCCATCCATCATTGTCCATCCACCCATCCATCCATAATCATCCATCCATCCATCATTTTCCATACATCCATCCATCATCATCCATCCATCCATCATCCATCCATCTGAACACCCTATTCCAGAACAAATTTAATCTCCTGACTTCCTTCTTCTCGTCCCTCTTTTCTTTCGCTTCAGTGTGTCGTTCTTTTCCCTCTTCTGTCTCATTTCCCTCCTCTCCTTTGGGGAGCTGCTCTCTGATCTATTTTTGTTTCACGGCCTGGAAAGAAAGCAGACAGCAACACAAACCAGCATCCAAAATGGTGCTTTGCTCCACGCCACCATCACCCCTCCCACCCGCCTCACATCCCTCCATCTTTACCAGCGACTCCTCTCCCGACTTCCAGAATACTTCCGCTCTTCACCCACTCTCGGCTGTGTTTGACCCTCTCCACCTTCTTTTCATCACCCTCTATTTCAGGCCTTTTACAGCTCCGTCCCGGCTCTCGCTCACACACCCACCACCATTTGTTCTTTCCTTTCCGCTCTAATGGCTCTGTTTTTTTTCTTCTTCTGTGGTTGTTTCTGCACAGGCCAATCTGAGGAAGTTCATGGACCTCATCCAGCACAGTCAGGTGGAGAAAGTGTCAAAGCTGCTGGAGCGAGGCTTCGACCCCAACTACCACGACACCGAGACTGGTGGTGAGGCTCCGCCTGAACGTCTTCGCCCCTACCTCTGCTTATCAGTGGTGGACAGACGAAGAGGCTCAAAGACCCAGTCCTCCCCAGTATGACCACCAGTAACTGGGCTGGTTGTCCCGGAGGATTAGTCCACCAGCCTGTACTGACCAGGTGTATGCTCCAGGGGGCAGTGTGACACCTTTGCTCTGCCTCTTTTAGTTTGGTGAATATGACGCAGCGGGTGGGTGAACATCTGGGTCTTCAGTTACAAACACAACCCTGATCTGCCGTCTCGTGCTAAATCTGTACATCTGTGACCCGGGACGAAACGCCGACGCCATCTTTGGCCGTCGCACACGCGCAGAAACGTCGTGGTTTTCAAACCCGTGAACCGATGCCCAAGCATTTTCAGGGTTTTGCGGCTTCAGAGGCTCTTAAAGGTGAAATGGTAGTAAGCTCCGCCCTCAGGTACTCTTTGCCCCGCCCACCGATGGCCTTTACTGTGGTAGCTTTGGCTGTATGGGAGGAGAACGTGAGGGCGGGGTGATTTAAATCAACCGTTATGTACCAGTTGGGTCGACATGCAAAACGTTTTTGAGCCACGCTTGCAGACTACTTTGAATTAATTCTCAAAACTGATATTTATAGTGTTGGCAAGCACTCCAGATACAAATATATGGACTGAAGCACTGAGAAAGTGAGTTTTACATAAACTGAACATGAAAAAAAAAAAAGAGCAGGAGACTTTAAAGAGAGAATTAGGCGAACGTGTTACTGACTCCAGACAGAAATGAGGACGCGGAAGCGGCTCGGGTGGGTGAGAAGAAGGCAGAATCACTGCGGCTCTTTTCTTTCCCTCCCAAAGTAAACAGATTACATGAACCAACAGCCTGAGTAAAACAAGAACGCGGAGGAAGTTCTCAATCAGCCCACTTATTCGAAAGGCTGTAGGCTTCAAAATAAGAACCTTAACACCAGCAGGAAGCTTTTCATCGTGGAAAAAGCAACAGCGCATCGTCTGGCTCTGCTTCTCCTCAGCCTCCTTGAGCCTCTCATCCCTCACGCGGGACTGAGCTGGATCTGCTGCACGGACAGTAGATCCCACAGACGGACCCTCAGAGCTGAGGGCGGTCCTCCTGC
>CAJVRN010000017.1:11722500-11895000 GCA_911728415.1 Lagocephalus sceleratus | reverse complement strand
GGTGAAGAACTACAACAGCCAGAGTCCCTTTCAGGTACCTCAGACACGCGCCCGCCCGGCACCCGATCAGTCGCCAGGCCGCCCTACGTGCAGCCTCGCAGGGCTCAGGTTATATCGTGGGGTGGGCGGGGGCCCGTGCCCATCCGTTGCCGCGGCAACGGCGTGAAAGTGGTCAAGGTCAGCCGTGAGCGAGCGTCCCAAAACGCCTCTGTGGCCGGACTGGATGCGGCTCAGTGAACTGGGACGCAGTTGCTTCAGTAAAGTAACCTGACAAGACGCGCACGCGCACACACGCGCACACACACGCAAACACACACACACACCCACACACACAGTCACAGAAACAGCACGTCAGGCACACTCCCAGTTCTGTGGTTTCAGTCGTCTCCATTTTAAAGGTCCTTTGACTCCTTTACTGTAATCAAATGTTGTTGTGTGATGGAGTTTTGTCATGTGACTGATCCTTGACCTGTGATTGGCTGGTGGCCTGGGATTGATTGTAGCTGTGGAAAGTCCAGGACAACGACACCAGCGGCACCAGAGCTCATCATTAGTGGTTTAATCATCCGGTTAATCCAGATAATCTCTCAGTTTTAGATTATCAGGTTTAGAACTGCTTTCTTCAATCCTCACTTTTCCCTCCCCAGTTTTTCCCCGCCGTCGAAGTGATTAAACTATTCGGACCGATTTCATACGTGGTTCTGTTGAAACGGTCTCCTGGGGCTGCCATTGGTTCTGATGCTGACAGTAATATGTGTAAGAAAAATCCCTCATGTTGAAGTACAGAAATCAAAAATGTAAAAAAAAGAAAAAGTCACGTAAACTCGTACATTTTTACGACATTGAAGCATCAGATGAGAACACCTGTGGACCAGCAGGGACAACCTGCCGGGGTCCACAGGTGTTTGGTCCTGGGTTCAGCGGGGAGCAGCTTGATGAAGATTTAGGATGAAGTTTGACTAATCCTGACCCTGAGTCTGACTTTGGCCCCCGAGACCCCCCCAGCACAAGTTGTCCGATCCCCTCCGCCCGTCCGAAGCGTCCTGGGGACGAGTGTCTGGGTGGTTGAGACCTGGTCTGGATGTGTGGTGCCTGATCTCATCCCAGCATGGGAAAGAGGAGCAGAAGCTCCGTGTCTCCCTGGACTGATCAGAGGGAACGCTGGAGGAGCTTTCCCAGCGGCTCACCTTTGTTCCCAGCTGGAACAGAAGAGCAGCATCAGCCACTAGACGCTGCGTGGACGCTCACTCGTGTTGGAGTGGAGAAACTTGCTCTCTTGCTCTTACTATCTTTAACGCTGCTGCTCTCCTCCACCTACACGCTCAGCAACCAGCAGGTTCCTGCAGTCTTTTGATGGGATGGCGTCCACGGGAGAACGCGGGGAGGCTGTGAGCGATGATGAGGAGCAGAAGGACGAGAACAGCAAAGGAAGTAAAGCTCAGTGAAATGTAAATGAGGACAGACAGGAGCCTGATTCCAGATCAGCCCCAACCTGCCGGCAGAAATCCAATTTACAATCCTCCAATTATCCTCCTCGACGTGGGCTCAGTTCCACTGATCTGTCTCCATTGTGTTTGAATTTAAACAAATCAGAGTTTTTGATTTTATCAGGCAGGGTGTGTGTGTGTGTGTGTGTGTGTGTGTGTGTGTGTGTGTGTGTGGGTGTGTGTGTGTGTGTGTGCTACATTTTGAGTCTCAAAACACTCGTTCTACTATCAAAGTGAGGACATTTTTCAGAAGTGATGATATTTTTGATGGTCCTCACAACTTCAAAGGACTGTTTGAGGAGTAAGACCTGGTTTAAGGTTGAGGTTAGGCCTGGGTTCAGGTTTGGTTTAGGTCAGGTTTAGGCTCAGGGGGTGAGTTAGGATGGTTAGGAGAAGGAGCTGGGTAATATAATATGCCTACGAAGGTCCTCACAAAGATAGAAGTGCACGTGTGTGTGTGTCTATGCGTGTGTGTGTTGTTGCATGCATCAGGAGAGCCTTTGGTCCCGCTCCTCGTCCTCGCCTCGCCCCGTCGCTCGCTTGCTCCGGTTCTTCACGTGTGGTCTGATGTCCCATCTGAATGGGACGCGCTTCCACGGCGCCGCTGCGTGTGAGCTTAATTACAGCGCTGCGTGGGAGCGGGGGCCCTGTCATGCGATGACATCATGTGTGTAATCACGCTTCTGAGCAACAAAAGGGAGTTGGAGCGGAGGTGCAGAGAACTCCCATCATCCTCTCTGGCACCGTCCTCTTGATGGAAGGTTTTCAGAGAGATAAAAAATTCATTTTCCTTACTTAATACAATTTCGGCCCCCTTTTTTTTTTTTTTTTGTCTCCCGCTCGTTGACCCGCGCTGATCCTCTAAGCTTTTCATCCTCCGCCATTTCATTTACCTTCATATCTCTTCTTCACTTCTCCTCTGGACCTTCTAATCTGGGTCCTCTCCACCCTCCTCATTATTACACTTCTGCTTCTTGCCCCCCCCATATGTTTTCACTTCCTCCTGGACTCAAACTGGAACTCAGAATTCCCACTCTGCATCCCTTCCTGCCTCATTATTCCGCAGCCACCAGTACCCCCCCCCAACCACCACCCCCAAACACCACCCCCAACATGCATGTCAGATATTTTTCCTCCTCCCTTTGCTTGGTTCCATTTCCATGTCCGGTTTCAGCCAATCAACAGGGGAGATTCGCTTCCATAGCAACGCTGGTGCGGGATAGCAGCCAGGAGATGCTGCGATCTCCACCCCCCCCCATTCCCAGTCCATTCCCAGCCTTTCAGTGGGAATCAGGCAGAAAGAAGCTCGCTGAAAACCTCCCGACTGCTGCACGTGAGAAGCGGCGGGCGAGCGTGCAGCCCCCCCACCCCTCGGCGGCCTCGGCGAATCCGCTCGGGTGACGCTGGTAGTGCGAGGAGCCTTCTGGTCCGTCGTATCCAAACATCGAATCCCGTCGTACTAAACCTGCTACGATCCAAGAAACTGTTTCCTGGAGTATAAAAAAAAAATACGACGTCTTCTCTGGTTCATGACTCCGCCCACCATCGCCCGTGTGCACCAATGGCTGACGAGGACAGGAGGAAACACCAGCTAGAGCTCAGCTCCGGATAGGTGCATTCACACCTCTTTGGGGGGGGCGACCCCTCCCTGGTGCCTGATGGCGATGTTCAACTATTGATTATTGCACTCGATCAAACATGCTGCCTCTGATGTCGCCTGCAGCTCCACTTTACCCCCCCTCCATCCTATACACAAGCATTTATCGCTATGACAACTACGGGGGGGCTTGATGTGGAGGCAGATGGTACCAATAAAAAGAGGGAGACCAAAAGAGAGCAGAGGTTGGTCACATGGGTTCACTTGAGCGTGGGGAAGAAAACCTGAAAACGGCGTTCCCATTACCACGGGATCCTCACCCTTATCCCCACCCTCACCCTCACTCTCACCCTCATCCTCACCCTCATCCCCATCCTCACCCTCACCCTCACTCTCACCCCCATCCTCACCCTCATCCCATCCTCACCCTCATCCCCACTCTCACCCTCATCCCCACCCTCACCCTCATCCCATCCTCACCCTCATCCCCACTCTCACCCTCATCCCATCCTCACCCTCATCCCCACTCTCACCCTCATCCCATCCTCACCCTCATCCCCATCCTCACCCTCATCCCATCCTCACCCTCATCCCCACCCTCACCCTCATCCCATCCTCACCCTCATCCCCACTCTCACCCTCATCCCATCCTCACCCTCATCCCATCCTCACCCTCATCCCCATCCTCACCCTCATCCCCATCCTCATCCTCATCCCCACTCTCACCCTCATCCCATCCTCACCCTCATCCCCATCCTCACCCTCATCCCCATCCTCACCCTCATCCCCATCCTCACCCTCATCCCATCCTCACCCTCATCCCATCCTCACCCTCATCCCATCCTCACCCTCATCCCATCCTCACCCTCATCCCATCCTCACCCTCATCCCCATCCTCACCCTCACTCCCCTTAATCTCCGTTTCACCGTTTATCTCGTCACTCCAACATCATTTACGGTTGTAATACACTCATGACCTTCGTCCTTTCGGGCCTGCTGTGACCTGAGGTCTCATCGTTAGTGTCTCAGGTGAACCAGGTCACGCCGGGGGTCAGGTGGGCCGACCTGGACTATTTAACAGTCCTTTCATTTGCGCTGTTGCCATAACGATCCTTCCGGTGACCCAAGCCAGGACAGCCCTCTGGGGTGTGCCTTGATGTTGGAACGCTGGGTCGGGGCGTATGCCGCTCTATCATCATGGTGATATTTCTGATACCCCCAATGACGTAATACCAGTCCTCCCATGTGAGACGATGATCAGTCAGGCCTCTGCTTCAGTCAGGCAGTTAGGGTCTGTCCATCACATTCTCCTGACTGATTGTTGTAGTGGTAGTGTAGTTCAGTAGGGTTGGCAGTGCCTCCTCCTCCTCCCTCATTTCTCTCAGGAAGTAGATCACATCTTCTCCGGGCTAGAAAGTGTTTTTGTGTTAACGTTGTGTGTTGAAACCGTGAAGTGGAAAACATGTCCGCGGCTCTAAAGTGCTTTTACCGTGTGTTTTTTCTTTTATTGATATGAGGAAGAGGTCATCTGTGGAGGATTATGACTCCAGTCAACTGTGTTTTAATAACACGGCCGCTCTTCATCACTCGTCCTCCTCATCGTTTGTTCTCCAGGAAACGGAGCAGGCGAGCTTATATAACACCATCGACTTCCCCCCGGAGGGGTGTATGTGTGTGAGGGAGTGAGAGTGTGTGTGTGTGTGTGTGTGTGTGTGTGTGCGTGTGTGTGTGTGTGTGCGAGATGCTCATGTTGCTGATTTGAGGTGTAGTGTAATCCAGTGATCCCAACAGTGGGATCTGGGTCAGTGTCAGTGAAACAGATTCAGCTCCCTGCACCGCCCCCTGCTGGTACAAAGTATAGCTCACAGCAAAAGATACAGGTTATATATGGACATACATTTTATGACTACATATAACAACAACGATAATAATAGTGATTGTGATTATTTATGCTCGTTTTATATTTTTTCTCCTTTCCATCCTTCATGAATAACGCGGATGAATCACTTCTTCCTCCTTTTTCTCTCCTCTCCAGGTGGCCATCATCGCTGGCAACTTTGAGCTCGCTGAACTCATCAAGAACCACAAAGAGACAGATATCGGTGAGTTCTCCTCCTCTTTCATGGCTCGCCCCTTCTTCCTCCTGCCA
Source organism: Lagocephalus sceleratus (assembly GCA_911728415.1). Taxonomy (NCBI): domain Eukaryota; kingdom Metazoa; phylum Chordata; class Actinopteri; order Tetraodontiformes; family Tetraodontidae; genus Lagocephalus; species Lagocephalus sceleratus. The sequence goes on along the minus strand of CAJVRN010000017.1, from coordinate 11,889,767 downwards.
GGGCCCCTTTCCTGACCCTCAGGATACATTTCAAACCCCCCCCACACCCCCACCCCCACCCCCCGCTGCGATCCCGAACCACCTCCCGCTCTAATCCCCCTCTGTGATATTCCGAGCGCGTCGTCCCGAGGTCAACATCTGGTCTATTCCCCAGCCGTCAGGTCTGGAAAAGGTCGTGTCTTTGGGTCGGGGGTTTTGTGGATATGATTTTATTACATCAGAGTGATTTCTGTTGTTCTTCTGCACGCGGAGCCGTAAACACACGTGCATTCCATCATGTGAGATCAGGTTTAACGCCTGGAGCGCTGCTGAACACTTGAGCGGGATTATTATGGGGTTTAGATCCAACAAATGCAGCCACTAAAGTTCTGAGACTACAGCAGAGGGAACGGGTCAAAGGTCACTCTTACTGTAACAAAAACAACAGTTGAACTATTTCAGAGGTTCCGCTGTAACAACAGCCTGTTGTACCACCAGTGGGGTTCCTCAGGGCCCTGTTCTGGGGCTTCAGCATCGTGCAGGTGTTTTTTGTCTTCTGGTCCTGCTGCACCTCCAGACCAACACCAGGTCCTGTGGGAACGTCGACGGAGCGACTTTCTCCATTCAAAGATCTGCCGCATCAGCAAGGTGCTGCCACCACCATCGTTCCTGGTGGTCACCTGACCCTTTGGTGTCTAAAGGGTCCGTTTTACTCTCGCCAGACCAAAGAACCTCCTCCCATCCCATCTGGGCTGGGCCTTCATGAACCCCCACATCTGCCTCTTTCATCCCCTCCCATTAAGACTTGGATGACGAGGAACCCAGGGAACACTTTCCCCCAGTGTTGATCCTTTTCCTTCTGCAGCCAGATGTTTCTCCACAAGGAGCCGCCTCCCCATTGACTCCTGTCCGCCCTCGTCTTCACCCCCCCCCGTTCCAGATGTGTGTGAAGCCTCCTCCTTCCTTCCGAAGCTCCCTTGTCGAGCTCCTCGGGTCCTGCTGGTCCAGCTGGACCAGTAAAAATGTCTCTTTTCCTGAATTAGTCAGACTTCGGTCGGGGTGGCGAGCACACCATCGAAACGCTGTTGGTCCGGTTACCATGGTTACGATACTAATTCCATTTCCACCAGTTTATTTCAGTTGCCGTGTTGGTTTCCTTCTGAACACCACATATTTATTCCCTTCCTGGTTTCCGTGTTTTTTCCTCTAAGATGTGAATATTTAATTACTTCCCATGAAGCCTGCTTAACGATGAAACCACCAGCGGGAACGTCAACGAACGTTCCTTTACACTTGCTCTTCGTTGCCACGGCTGCCACCGGCGAGATGTGGAGCGGCAGATTAGAGGCCGAGCCGAATTAACGTACGATCGGGCTGACCACCGCGCCCCGTCCGCTCCTCCAGGACGAGACCGTGGGCCGGCGAAACCGGCGCGCGCTGCCCTCCGCATGACAGCCTGGGGATTATGGGAGAAAATGAGAAGAGATGAACAAACAAATGAAAACACAAAGGAGGGCAGGGAAAGATTGAAGCGGGCAGGGAGAACGAGACAGAGACCTAATCTAATCTAAAGATGTAATCCCACCGCTGCTGTCCGCCGTCGTGGTCCACGCGAGCAGCCCCCCCACCACCACCACCACCACCCCCCCACCCCCCCCAACACAGATGAGCTGAAGGTGTTCAGGGAGTTTGGGGCTGGGACGTTCAGACATCCCTGGAGTCTGGACCTTAATGGTAGTTGTGTGTGTGTGTGTGTGTGTGTGTGTGTGTGTGTGTGTGCGTGTGCACGTAAGCCCCGTGTTGCGGTGACACTCTGATGATGATGATGTAACAGTCCCACAAATCTTCTGTCAGTCATTCTTAACACCGGTCTCAGCTGATCTGAGGCCCCGTACATCAGCTGGTTCCCCATGATCCCACAACGCGCCGCCGTCCACGCTCCTTCGCTGGGTTACGCCAGCGCAGGAAACACCCCCCCACCCCCCACCCCCCGTCTCGGAGACGTTCTTTTATTAGCGTCTTTTTCGCTGACGTTGCTTCGAACAGTCGCTGCTCAGGTGTGAGGCCAGGCCACATTTAGCTCAGTTAGGTCCAGCCCCGACGTTCCGAACAGTGAATTCCAATTACTGGGAAAAGCTCGCCATTCTGTTGTTCTGTTTTTGTTTTTTTTTTAACTTTGGTTGAAGTTTCTTCAGTGAAAAGGGACTAGAGAGAGTGAGGAGTGGTTTTAGAGAACTGGGTTTAGGACAGATCAGGGTCAGGGTCGGGGTGGGGGACTGGGGAATACCTTCTATGAATGTCCTCACAAGGATAGAAGTACAAGGGTGTGTGTGTGTGTGTGTGTGTGAGAGAGAGAGAGAGAGAGAGAGAGAGAGAGAGAGAGAGAGTGTTTGCTTCAGGCCATAGACGTCACTGATCTGTGTGACCCTGACTCCTGTCGTCATGTGACCTCCGGTAGCCGTGGCTCGGGCGGGTTCGCCGACGTGTTCGTGCGTCGTAAACGTTTGCGGCTTCTGACGCTCTTAAAAACAAAACAAAACAAAACAAAACAAAACAAACCAGGCCAGCGTAATTATCGGCACATTAACACGACCACCCGACCGTCGTCCTATCGCCCAATTATTCCCAACACATTTCCCCGCTCCGACCTTATCCCCTCCGCAGCAGCGGCGAGATGACAATGATGGAGGCAGACGCGTGAATGGCTTCGGCGCCTTAATCCAGAAATGTGCTGCCCAAACGCCTTATTGAGCTCCTCAATTGACTCGTCTCAAACGGGGCGGAATGAAAGTGTGCGTCTGGCAGATAGATGCTGTGTTTGTCCTCGCCGTGCACCAGTAAAGCCAGTTTAAGAGTGACTGACAGCTGCTTCTGCTGGACCCCCCGCCGCCGCCGCCGCCGCCGCCGCCACCGCGGCGCCATAATCCCACCGCCTGTGCCGGCTGACCGCTTTCACGCTCCTCCGCTCCCACTTCGACATGCTGGGAAACTTTCTCATGGCGTAACCAGTCAGAAACCTGTAAGACTCAGGTGACAAGACGCACGCACACACACACACACATAAACACGTGCGCACAAACACACACACACACACACACATATAAACACGCGCGCACAAACACACACACACACATAAACACACACACACATAAACACACACACATAAACACACACACATAAACACACACACACACACATAAACACACACACATAAACACACACACATAAACACACACACACACATAAACACACACACATAAACACACACACATAAACACACACACACACACACACATAAACACACACACAGTCCTTTGAAGTTGTGAGGACTCCTCAAATTGTCCCCAAAACTTTCTTCGCTTTGACAGAGGAACGTGTACAAGAACTCACACAAACGTGCAGCATAAACACACACACACGCACACACACACAATGACATAATTGTTTTAGGTGTGACTTCATTGTCTCATTGTGTCATCTTGACAGATGATTTTATTGTGTGACTGTGAGGTGTAAATCAAACACACACAGCTGAGATGCTCAGAGAGGCTGATAGATGATAGAACGAGTGTGTATGTGTGTGTGTGTGTGTGTGTGTGTGTGTGTGTGTGTGTGTGTGTGTGGTTGCCAAAACAAAATACACGTTCGACTGTGAAAGTGAGGACATTTTGTCTGGTCCTCACAACGTCAAAGGACTGTTTGGTGGTTCAAGTTGAGGTCAGACGTGCTTTAGGATAGATCAGGGTCAGGATCAGGGTGGGGAAGATACCTATGAACGTCCTCACAAAGACAGAAGTACAAGGATGTGTGTGTGTGTGTGTGTGTGTGTGTGTGTGTGTGTGCGCACGTGTGTTGGTGTGTGTGAGTTCAGACACACAGGTGCTACATCGGAACATTATAATTACACCCGGACACACACGTTTCCTTGGATACGGTTTCATTTCGGTCTAGATGAGCCACATCGGTCACGCCGTCATCTTTACGTTGGAGGAGGAGCTGAAACTTTTAGTATTTTTCAATCATAAAAATGTCAATAAAAACAGTGACGGTTTAAAGGTGCGTGTCCCTGATTCTTCCTGGGGTTCTGGAGCTGTTCCTCCAGGCTCAGGACGCAAGGCCCGTCTCGTGAGCGTCCCACTCCCGTGCTTCCCAGTTCGCCCTTTCCCGCCATCGCTGCTGCTCCTGCCCGCCGAGGTGAGGGGCGCTGTGGGATACCCGCCGGTCCCGAGTCGGGCCTCGGGGCGCGCTTGGCGGGCCGTGGATCGGAACCGTACTTGGGCGGCGGTTGATAAACGGGAACCCCAGGACCCAGGAGCGGCCGAGGATGTTCCGGAAGCGTCGCCATGGAAACCCGCTGCCCTCCCTGCATTGTTGCATTCTTCATGACCACGCATGCCTCGGGTGTGCGCAGCCATCTGCTGCGCTGGCCTCGGGCAGGGGGTCACTCCTCGGGTGATGGCGTGTCAGCGTTGGCGACGAGGATGAGGAAGAGGAGGCGGGGCTTCGTCGACGGCGCGCGAGTCCCCCCGCGGCCCTTCACCCGTCTGCTCCAGATGTTGGCTCCTGTTTGCCTCCCGTCTGCTCCGGCTCCACCAACTTCCCAGTTTGGCGGCTCGGACCAGTCGAAGGGCGGCCGCCCCACCGCGACAGGAAGTGGTGCTGTGATTCAGGAAGTGGCGCTCGCAGCTGTTGGGGCGAGCGCGCGGAGGCCCAGCGCACATCTGCGTCTGGAAACATCTGCAGCTTTAACGGCGCGTGACATTTACAGGCGGCCTCGTCCTTTGTGGAAGGGCGGAGGGATGCCAGTGTGGGAAACGCGTTCCCTGCCGGGGCCGCCGCTTCAGAAATCTAAACCATCGCTCGCTTTCGTTTGTGCTCTTTTTTTTTTCTTTTTTTTTTCTTTAAACTGAACTTTTATTTCTTTCATCGATTCAGTGGAACTTTTATGAGAGAGAGGGAGAGAGAGGGAGAGAGAGAGGAGGTGTGTGAGGGGCGGGATAATGACTGTCGCGGGCGCGCGCGTGTGTGAGGGTGTGTGAGACAGCGTGTGTGTGTTTGTGTGTGTGTGTGTGTGTGTGTGTGCGCGCGCGTGTGCGTGTGCGTGCTCGCGGAGGGGCTCGGGCTGGAGGCGGGTGTTGGTGGAAGGCGCAGCCGGGACGAGGTGCGCTGCGCGCGGCTCGGGCGCTGCGCTGAGTCGCTGTCCGCGGTGCTGAAGGACGCGCGGCTCGGAGCGGCAGCGGAGCGAAGATGAAGTCGATCATTAACGCCTTAAAGAAGGAAGGTAAGCCCCGAGCCTCTCCTCCTCCACCGGCTTCCCGATCATCAACTTTTCTCGCCGCGTCCGGCGCTCAGTTCGCGGCAACTTCGCGCAAAAAAAACCCCTCTGCGGCGCTCCGGCGTGCGCGTTTTGTTCCAAGCGTCACTTTGGGTATTTTTGTCTTCTTTATTGGGTCGCCGCGTATTTAGGTTAGGCGAATAACCTGTTAGGTTCCTTTTTTTTTTTTTTTACATCCCGACAAAGAAAATGAGACACCGCCAGCGGTGGAGCAGTTTTTAGGTCAGGAGCTGAAAGTGGGACTGTGGTGGAGAACGAGCCCCGCGCACGGCCCGCACGGCCCGCACGGCCCGCACCGCCGGCCCGTCTGCCCGCCACTCGCAGCGCGTCGGTGGTGTTAAACCATCCGCTGCTGGGGTTTTTTTTTTTTTAATTCTTTTTTTTTTTCTGAATGAATACGCGGAGAGCGGCCAGGAACGTGGATTAAGCCTCCGTCGGTGTGTTAATGAGCGGAGCCGACGCGGTTGATGGAGCCGTCAGAGGAGACCCGGGGCTCTCTGGACCTCTCTTTGTCCTGAAAGACAGGGAAAAATAAATAAAACACAACAGCATTGATGGTCCAGGACATCCGGCCGTGGGTCAGAGTCCGTTGGGATGTAAAAATGGAGTCTAAAAAAAGCTGAAAGATAAATCATCTCTTTAAAAAACGACTGTGAAATCCACTGTTTTAAAATCCAGTGTTGTTTGGTCAGTTCGGTTAAAACGAACCAAACACCTAAAACTATAAATGTTGGTGCTGGGGGGGGTGGTGGTGAGGGGGGGGGGTTGATGTACTGATTCATCAGCAAGTTGCGTCATCACAGTGTCCTTCCTCATATCTGTAATTTACCCCATCTGTCACCTCTCAGTCAAGGGAGAGCGTTCCCTGTGGGATTTCTAGGAACTCGACCTTCCCACCTGGATTAAAAAGTGATGGACACCCCCCCCCCCGTGTTCATGAGGGGGGGGGGTGGGATGTGCCCAATCAGGGGGGAGCTGGACCCTCTGCCCCAGCGGCCCCCTCTCAGTTGAGAGCGCTCATCGTCTCCACAGCGGTTTTATTTCACTTTGGTCCCTCGGCTTTGAGCCTCCCGGTCATCGCCATGACAACAGCCCCAGGTTCAATCCTTTAATCAATAACTGATGGTTGTTTTGAATGTCAGATCTCTTCCTCGGCCTGGCAGATGTAACCGGAGATATTTGATATTTGATATTAATTTCACCCTCCGCCGTGCTCCTCTCCAGGCTCCGCCCACCGGGCGGGAGGCGTCGGCGGGTCTGCGAATGTCGCCGATGCTACCCCATACTCGTGTCGGCGCGTTGGGTTTGATCGCGCGGGGGCGAGCCGAGGAGGGTCGTCGGGGCGAGCCTCTGATCGGATCACACTCGCTGCGGTTGGCGTTCGCTCCATTGACCCACACACGGAACCGCCACACGACATCGGGCTCCACCGCCTTTACCTCCCCGCCTCTTCACAAGCCATCGTTGTGCGGTCCCGATGTTCCCGATCTGTGTGACCCCCCCCTCCCCCCTCCTCGCTCCCCCAACCCTGGACTCTTTGACTTTGGAGTTCTGGCTCCTGCAGCTCGTCCTCTGCTCAACCTCTCATCCACTCCGAGAGAGTTCCGCTCTGTTTTCGCCCAAATTAGCAGAGCGGAGAGGCGTGCTGTTCCCAGAGGTTAACGTGCGCACATCTGGAAGGAGAACCAGTCACCCGCCTGTTTTCACCCCCCCAGCTTTACTGTAAAGACGTGACCGAAATAAATATACGCACAAGGCACGTTCTCCTCTACAACAAAGACGTGTGTGTGTGTGTGTGTGTGTATGTGTGTGTGTGTGTGTGTGTGTTGTTGGGAGTTGCCTCCTCCCCCGCGGCTCTGATCTGAAATAACTGGTGTTTTTGTCGGAGGAATAATTGTTCTGACTTTTTCCATGAGTTCTACATGTGTTCAGGGAGGGAGAGGGAAAAAAGAAACAGACGAGTGTCGGAAAAATCCGAATATAAAAGAGAAACGGGGTTAAAGGCCCAGTCCGCTCTAAACCAGTCACCGTGGTCGTCTCCAGCTCCAGCTTGGTCGTCGTGGAGCTGCGACTGTATCTGGTTGGAGTCGTGCGTACACGTGCGTGTGCACGTGTTAGCTCCACTCCCAACACTCGGAGTTCCGCTCACGCTCTTTTAAACCCAGCTTTAACACAACACATCAGAAGGGGCGTGGCTTGGTTCTGAATTCGTTGTTGCCACGACGACGGCGCAGCATCACTTTTCCGGGTACTTGGATTTTGCCCGATGGCGGCCCCAGGGCCGGCCGCGGTCGACGGGCATTCTTCGGGGTTCTAGGGCGACGTCATCTCCTCCTGCTCCTCTCCGTGCGTCTGATCACACGTTATTCCAGACCGCCGCGGGCGCGAATGCATTTCCTGTTGAAACGCCGCGTTCCAGACGGTCCTAAAATAACGCTGGCCCTCTGTTGGGTGTCTCGCGTCCATCGCTTCTCTGGGGGGGGGTTGGGCTTCACAGCAAATGTTACGGGGATGTCTGAGGAGTACTGACACTAGACTTTTGCAGCTCTTCCGATAATCTTGATTCCTCATTGTGGATGTTCCGTGCCTTCCGAGACTTCCAGTAATTCTGCGATCTCCGTGCGATAGCGGTGTTCCGTGGTGGGAGCGCTGTCTTAATCAGATCTGCCGCGTCAGCACGCCCGAGCGGCGGATCTGCGGGACATCAGCTGACTCCCCTGCTTCCAGGCAGATAGAGCCCGCTTACCGACTCGCCCGTCCTTCGGAGGCGAGCGGGAGAGCGGCGCCTCTGAAGAGCTGTCGCTCGTCCTCGCCTTCCTCCTGGTCGCCGTGTGTCTCAGCTCTTCCTCTCTGACCTCTGACAGGCGTCTCAAGAGTGATTAATTAAATTCTACTGATTGCTTTTCCAGCTGTTACATAAGACCCCCCCCTTTATAATTAATTTGTGTGATTCAGAGAACTGGAGCTCGAGTCGTGCCCCCCCCCACCAGCATACCGCGCCACCGCAGAGATTAGCCGCCTCGCTGCCCCACAACGTGCTATCTCCTCAGATAGTGGCACCTCCTCTGGTCGCCGGGACAACAGCAGCTGGTAACCAGAACAGCTGGATTAGGATGTGACACAGGCGGACAGACACAGGCACCCTGGGGGGGGGGCTCTGCTGTAAACCTACACCAGTAAACCTACTGAGTACCGTGGGGGGGGGCTGGACCGCCACACATGTGAAAGGGTTGTGCGTTGAGGAGGGGTAAACCTCCTCTAGACCCCTGTTGATGGTGGTGTCTGACGTTTTCATGGGGGGGGTTAGGGCTCCCAGTCTGACTCTCTGCTTCCTCCCCAGTGCCTTTCCGTGAGGCCCCCGCCTACTCCAAGCGCCGCCGGGGTCCGTCCGCCGGCAACGGGAACGACCAGTCGCCGTCCTCGCTGTCGGCCCCGCGGACGCTGCTGCGCTCCAACAGCGACAACAACCTCGCCGTCGGCCAGTACCAGCAGCACGGCCCCCCCAGCAGCTGGGCCCCCCCACCCCAGCAGCACCAGCACGCCCAGGCCCACCTGCAGCGGGCGGCCCAGCAGGGTCTCTCGCACCCGGGCTCCTCTGCCCTCCACCGCAGCCTCTCCCCCCAGCTGCTCCAGCAGATGCCCAGCGGCAGCCCCAATGGCAACGTGGTGGTGCGGACCATGGGGAGGGGGGCCAGGAGCCGCTCACCCTCCCTCAGCAGGCTCGGGGAGGAGGTGAGGCGGGCCCAGCGGCAGCCCAGGTAAGAGACCCCCCCCCATCCCCCCACCCAACCCCCCCGCCATCAACGGGAGAGAAGACGGCGAAGAAAGGTCGCCTTCTCGTGACCCTCGCCGTCCCTCAATAGCTCGAAAAGTTTGGAGCTTTTGGGACGTTGGCGAGGAGGGTTAGGTTTCTTGATGGGGGGGGGGGTCTGACCTCTGTTAATTGAAGCTAAAGATCAGACGTTCTCAGCTCGCCGACGGCGAAGGCGAGGTCCGTACGTGCGGGCCATGCTGACGTCGCTGCCAGACATGTGTGGGGGGGGTGACATTTAGAGAGTAGCCTGCAGGCCAGTAAGAAGGCGAGATGTGTGCTCTGATGGCCTTCCTCTCAGGTGTGTGTGTGTGTGCATGTGTGTGTGTGTGTGTGTGTGAATCATGTCCTCCAGAGACCAGGCTCGGCGGTGGAGATGACTCAGAGTTACACGTTATTTTCGAGCATCTGACCTCTGACTGCTCCCCGATCCGAGGGGCTCCACGTAGGTCACATGACCATAAACACCATCGTTCCTCGACCTCCGGCGGGTATACCCCCCCCGCCCCCCCGCCCCCCAGTGGCCCCTAAACCCGCCCCGAGCCCCCGCCGCACGTGCCCTGGTTTCCTGTGTGTGGTACAGTTCACACCCCCCCCCCAGCCTCCATAATGTATGACAGCTTCCTCTGGGAGACGTGCCATCAAAGCAGCTCTGGCTTCCTCCTGTAGTCACGGCAACCGTTGCCATGGTTCCCCGCAGGACACTTTGTAAATCCTGGCAAGTTTTCTCCCTCTGTGCCGAGTTTATTAAATATGGCTGCTTTGGGACGGCTTCAAACTTTACAGGGCGTGCACGCACGTGCGCGCGCACGTGACGGGCGGTCATGTGACCTGGCAGAGGATTAAAGTGTGACGGTAGATTATCTTGAAGCGATGTAACCGACGGTCCCGATTAAGACATATGCTCTTTGGCCTCCTCCTCCACCTCCTCACCCCCCCTCCCTCCCCCTCCTCCCCCTCCTTGGCACATCTGAACGCAGCACCAACACTACCCACACGCCGCCTCTGCCCAACGCCGACAGGAAAAGATGCGGCGAGGAGGAGGAGGATGCGCGGGGGGGGTTGAAGAAGGGAGCTTTAAAGCAAAGAGTGAGGGGCTTACAGTCAGGGTTGAGGGGAAGACAAAGCGGGGGGGAGGAGACGAGAGACGGGTTCGAGCGCCGGGGGGAGGACAGCGGCGACGGCGTCCTCTGACGCGCGTCACGGCGAGACGAGCCGCGGAACAACAAGCGAACAGCAGTCAGAGAGAGCAGTCGCCATTACCATCAGAACACCCGGGGGGGGGGTCAAAGGTCACCTGCGTCAGCTTTCAGCTTTGGTGACATCTGCTGGTGGGAGAAGTCGGTAATTGAGTGAAGGTCTGAATGAAGGGTGACCCAACCAGTGTCACCAGTAGAAGATCCAGCCCCCCCCTCATTATCCTCTCCCTCTCCTTCTCCAGTAATCCCCCCATCAACTTCCACCCACACATGACAGTTTCTCTGAGGCATCCCTGAGCTCACACGTGACATGTCATTTGTTAGAATGTCACACACACGCAGCACACACACATGCGCACACGCAGCACGCACACATACACACGCACACGCAGCACACGGTGACAGCTGTCAGTCACCCTCGGGGCGCCATGGCAACCGTTTCCCAGCTCTCTGGGGTGAGAGATGACACGTCCTGCGTGAGGGCCGACTCCTCGTCTCTAGACCGCAGACCACGACACACTTCCATGATCCAGCACCTGTGGCCCCCCCAGAGAGGATCAGCTGGGGGGGGGGGGGGTTCTGCTGAAGCAAGCATTCCTTCAGACCTGACAGAGCCCCCCCCCACCTTTACAGCCGATCATCGGGGGGGCCGTACGGCCTCCACGACCCTCCTGACCCCCCCACCACGGACCAGATGTTGTCACTGAATCTGGATCCTTTTAACTTTCGCCCCCCCCCCCCAGTCCCTTTAGCTCCAGGACGAACACACACAAACAGGGGTTGACTGTGACGTCTTGGTGTACGCTACAGTCCTACAGCCCCCCCTCCATCTCTCTCTCTCCCCCCTCCCTCTCTCTCCTCTCTCTCACACACCCCTTCTTTCTCCCTTTTTCTCCCCCTTTCCCTCTTTTCATCTCTCCCTCTCTCTCTCACCCCTCCCTCTCTCTCCTCTCCTCCCCTCTATGCCCCCTTCATCTCCCTCTCTCCCCATCCCTCCATTTCTCTCTCTCTCTTTCTCTCTCCATCACTCTCCCCCTCCCTCCTCCTCTCCTCTATCCTTCCCTTTCCCCCGGCCCTTCATCTCCCTCTCTCTCTCCTCTCTGTCCTCTCTCTCTCTCTCCTCCCTCCTCCCCCCCTCACCCCCCACCAGTCTCGGGTGATCATCCAATAATAGCCACATTATGCACAGCTGGTATTAATCAACGCTGCCTAATTAGCACCTCAAAGCCACCTGGGTAATCGCCCAAACTGAAGCGAGGAGGACGCCCAGCCCGCCGACGTTCCCGACTCTCCTTGGGAACCGAAGCCGGGAGAACAGGCGCCTCGGCCCGGCCCGGCGCTCCGAGACGCTCCGTGGTGCCGAAAGCGAAGGGCGAGACGGAACGGGAGCAGGAGCGCCGGGCGAAACGCGGCGTTCTCGACACAGAACGCTCTCGCAGCCGCGCGGCTCCGAATGGGGTTAGCTCTCCGAAGGCCCGACAAGGTTTGAGTCGACAGGACAAGGTGACCCACTTACTCCTCCCTCCCCCCCCGCCTCCCCCTGCCTCCCCCCCCCTCCCCCTGCCTCCCCCTGCCTCGCCTCTCCTCCTGCCCTCGTATTGAGCCGCTCGCTCCAGCCTCTCTGTCATCAGACCACGTGAGGCCGCCTGGACCTTCGTCTCAGGACTGTAAACCAATACCATACCAATACACCCCCCCCCCCACCAACCCAACCACGGCATGCCGCGCATGCTGTTGGGTCAAGGGGTCAGGAAGCGCCTCTGTCAGATCCAGAAGATCCAGAGCCTCCTCAGGAATATCGGAACCAGCCAAACTACCCTTCAAGGAAGCCCCTCCACGTCAGTGCTGTTGCGGCCCGCGGCCACCAGGGGGCGCCGCGCCCCCGCGTCAGGACCACCCCCCCCCAAGCTCTCATTGAGGGTCACGTTGCCTCCATCCTCCCGCCGAGCCTTCCTCTTCCGCTGTCGTAGTGCTACGCCTCCACGGAGCGGGGGTCGTGGCGTACGTCTGTGTGTGTGTGTGTGTGTGTGTGTGTGTGTGGGTGTGTGTGTGGTCTTCTACCCAGCAGCCACTGCAGCTCCGTGTCAGCGTGCCCCACTTTGCGACTGCGAGACACGTGTCCTCCAGCCTCCGAGCATCTCCCCTGCATAATTGGCTTCTATGTGTGTGTGTGTGTGTGTGTGTGTGTGTGTGAGGAAGAGAGAGGGGAGAGATGCATCATGGGCGTTTTACTTTGTTTCGCTGATTATTTGCAGCGACATTCATGAAGATAATATCACGGCTGATGACCCGCGATGGGTTCTAGGTTCCCCTGAAAGAACCCGTATGCTCCTTTTATTAAAGAGGAACCTGATTTTCTGTGAGGTCACTTCTTGGGGGGGGGGGCTTTAGAGCTGAAGGGGCTCTAGGAGGATGTGGGCCAGGTTGTTCTGAGCTCTGCTATTCCCCCCCCCCCACAGTCCCAGCACCCACGGGGAGGTGTCGGGCCCCAGGAGGAAGCTCTACAGCGCCGTCCCCGGCAGGCACTTCGTGGTGGTCCGCCCCTACACCGCCCAGGCCGAGGGGGAGATCAACCTCTACAAGGGCGACAGGGTCAAAGGTGAGTCGGGACCAAGCGCAGGTTTAGGCCGCTCCTGTGCGGATTGAACCCCCCCCCCAGTCTGAGTCCCCGGCCTCCATCTCTAATTGTGTCTGAGGCGACAGACAGAAAATGATCATAGCTGATGAAAAGAATCAGACCACCCTGGTGCCACGTTCAATCAGCAGCACCAATCACATGTTTGTGTTGATGTGATCAGAGCTTTTTAATCTATCTAGGCTTACGCTGTGTGTGTGTGTGTGTGTGTGGTGTGTGTGTTCTTGTACGTGCTACAATATATCTACTATCAAAGTGAGGACATTTTGTTTGGTGCTCAACTTTACTGATGTTAAGGGGTTTTAGGGGTCAGCATAGAGGGTTATGTTAGGGACCTGGGTCACGCATGCCCTCATAAGTATACAAGGGTGTGTGTGTGTGTGTGTGTGAGAGAGAGTGTGTGTGATGATGACCCATCCAGTGAGTTAATGATGTGTTGAGTGCTACAGATGATTGGACGACACACGCACTGATCCACTGATGAGTCTAAACTGGGACCGACCAACTACGGGGTTATCGATTATTTACTCTCGAGCCGCTCGCCGCGTCTCTTCGCTCTGGCTCAGGTCCAGGGCCGCATTGGCGTCACGTGACTAAACTTCCCTCTCCTCCCCCCGCCCGCTTCAGTCCTGAGCATCGGAGAGGGGGGCTTCTGGGAGGGCAGCACCCGAGGCCAGGTGGGCTGGTTTCCGTCCGACTGCGTGGAGGAGATCCCAGCCAAGGCCTCCGAGGAGCGCAACTGTAAGTCTGATCGCCCGGGGGGGTCGGGGGGGGGGTGTCACTCCTTCCACAGCCCCTGAGAGGGTACCGGTCCTGATCCTCCTCTCGAGGCGGGTACCATCCAGAGGTTCCCCATCGTTTCCTCCGTGCTGGGTTTGCCTCTTAGTTCAGTCCCTCCACATCTGATAGTCCCCCCCCGATGAATCTCTGGGCCGCGGCGTGCTCAGCTGAGCGATAAAGCGCTCAGCTGTGCCCTGATGTCCTCTGGGTGCCCGCTAATGAACACATCACGCCACGCTCCTGCCCCCCCACACACACACACACACACACCCCCCCTCTGTAAACCTCCCCTTCTCCTTCCCTCGCGTAGCGGCTGTCTTTCTGTCAGCGTTTAATTATTGATGCTGGAGCACGAGGTGCCGCGTGCGCGACCGATCCAGCTGGGACCGAGGCCCACGCCGAACCCCCCCCCCTTCACTCTTCGTCTGGCGGTTCGTACTTGAGCCCGCTGGCACCACCGACCCGGGTTCTGTCCAAACTGGCCCCCGGGTCCGCCAAAAACAAGGCCACAGTATGGCGGCTCACAGAGGCCCCCGGCCGTGTGTGTGTGTGTGTGTGTGTGTGTGTGTGTGTGTGTGTGTGTGTGTGTCTTCAGTTTGAAGAGGTGGTCTCCGTCCGCTCAACGTGTGTCAAACATGAGCAGAAGCCCGTAATCACATGATCTGAGGCGCAGGATTACGGCCGGACGTTTGTTCCTGCAGGATTAAACCGGACTAAATCGAGTATCGGCTTACAGTTCCGTCGGGGCGAGGCGCCGATAAACGTGGACCCGGGCGAGGAGAGGTCCGGACCGCTGACCTTCTTCATGCAGTCACAGATGTGACGGGAGTAACGTCGGGGGGGGGTTGGGTTGGGCCTCGCCGTGCGTTAATCCCGCTGACGCTCATGGCTTTTACCTTTTACACACACCTTTGGCTTCTAATCCCTCCAATTTAATAAACATGATCTCATGACGCGGTGGGATTAGACTAACTTTGTTAGAAAGTTCAGCCTTTTATGATGGCCTTCAGAGGCCTAGAACACACACACACACCCACACACACACACCCACACACACACACATCTCTGCATCATCTAATGCTTTCAGACTTTTGATTTTCTTTTTCTTCACCATCCCAAACATTTCCAGCAGAAGCTCATATGATTAAACGAAGTTAAATAAATAAAAGTTGAGCTTCGCTGAAACGAAGGGGGGGGGACTCTTCAAAGTAAAAGCCCGTAAATTAGTCCCCGATGTTTACACTAATGATGGCGACGGGCGAATCCAGCGTACAATCAAAAACCAAGCGCGGCTCCTGGAATATGATCAGGAAAGAAGGGAAGAGAACGACGGCGAGGACCTGGTAGAGGTAGAGATACCGCTGACAGAAAGTAACTGTTCTGTGCCCATAGAAACCGTTGCTATGGAGTGTGACGATGTCGAGGATCTCTCCTCATCCAGTGGCTCGTTTCTCTTTTCTCGCCCCCCCCCCCTCCCTGTAGATAAATAAATAAATGAATGAATAAATCCTCCCATTTCTCATCTGCCCTTGTCAGTCGTGGTCTTCCAGCTCCGTCCTCCCTCCTCTGATCTGACACCGAGGATGAGG
Organism: Lagocephalus sceleratus; assembly: GCA_911728415.1. Taxonomy (NCBI): domain Eukaryota; kingdom Metazoa; phylum Chordata; class Actinopteri; order Tetraodontiformes; family Tetraodontidae; genus Lagocephalus; species Lagocephalus sceleratus. Next base: position 11,874,439 of record CAJVRN010000017.1, on the reverse strand, counting down.
AGCCAGTGTGTGTGTGTGTGTGTGCGTGTGTGTGTGTGCGGGCGCGTGTGTGTGGTGGTGGTGGGGGGCGTTCTTGCAAAGATGACGAGATGTAAGCCGGATCAGAGGAGATGGAGTTTCTGTGAAAGTGTGACAGCTGGTGTGAGAGATGGATGTGAAGGAATGAAGAAAGGGGGGCGGAGCTACACTCCGGGACTTTCACACACACTGTGGGTTATGAACACATGCTGAGGGGATGAGAGGCTCCGAGTGTTTTGTCTTCGGGATCTGCTTCAGTCTACTGACAAATAAACCCGTTTTCTACCCTATTTCAAGGTCGAATCGTGTTTCCTCTTATCAACCAATAATGATTGACCCTGATCTTCCATACAAAGCTCCTTAAAACTCAGAAACAGCCCCCCCCCCCACCAGGGTGGTTGTCCCGAGAACACAAGGGCGATCCGCCTGCTGGGTCACGGGTATTCCCGGGCGCGTCCAATGACGGTTTCCTGCTGTGTTTGGCAGATTCCAGAGCAGACCGCGCCGACAGGCGGAAGCTTTTCCGACATTACACCGTGGGCTCCTACGACAGCTTCGACGCCTCCAGGTAAGGCCTCAGAATAGCGCGGGCGGGGCTGCACTCGAACGCATCGCCGGTCTCCTTCACCCGGATCAGATCCTGGAGCCTCGCTCAGTCCAAGCCTTTACTGGGCCCGGGAACACCAAACAGAATAACCCCTAATCTATGTTGGTGCTCTGCCTCTGATGGACACACTGGTTCAGAAGGGCCCAGAACACGGCTCTTTACGGTCCTCATTTACCGTATTTTCTGGAATATAAGCCCCACTATGTTTCATCGTTTGGCTGGCCCTGTGACTCACAGTCAGGTGCTGCATATATCAAAATATATATAATTTAACAGTTGTTCAGAGGCGAGGGCTCAGAGGATGAAGAATTCAGTGGGTTCGGTGATGTGGAACGAGATGGGGAGCTCGGTGAACTTGCGTGTTGGACTCGCCTGTTATGCTAAGTCAGCCTCCCAGGTGTGTTCTTCATGCTGTTGTGTGGCTGAACAACTGTTAATGTGTTACGTTAATACACACGACACCTAATCCGCCTGTTGTTCTGTGTGCTGTTATGGGGCTGAACAACTTGCCTTTCCACATTTACAATAAATTTAAAAATAAATGTGACTTATAGTATGGAATATATAGTCACCGCCCGCTTATTAGCACCTCTGTTTTCTTTGTTTTCGTATATTTCCGGTCATATTTCCCCCAAATCAGGATTCTGTAGTCACAACCATGAAACATCTGATTTGGAATAAAAACCTAAAAGGGAGAAGGGAAAGGTAGGAGCCACGGGGGTTCTTTTCTTTGATCTTTTGTTGCTTTGGAGTCCACACCCTTGAACTTTGGATTATTTGGACTAGCCTGGATTCTCTGGAAGAATCTCGTCATGGCGACGGCTCAACTCTGAAAATCTGAGCAGCTCGCCTCAAATCTGAGGAGGAATAAGAACTTGGATTCCCTACAGAAGCCTCCCACGGTGGCGCTCGCATCAAAACCAGATTTTTTTTTTTTCTTTGCTCCACCGTTACCTTCAGGACTCGTGCTCGGCGAGATGGCGCCCGAGATGGACCACGCCTTCGTCAGCTGACGGCAGGCGATGTTGCTGTGTCACCGTCAGGTGATGAAGGCGTGCTCACCTGTGGCCACGCTCGTGTATGTGTGTGTGTGTGTGTGTGTGTGTGTGAGTGTGAAAAAGCTGGGTGGTAATCAGCGGTGCAGGCCCACCTCCTCTCAGACAGACCACGTTGCCACGGGAACCGTTGCTAGGACGGCTGTCGCACCTCCCTGCCTTCATCCTGTGTGTTGCTCCACGTGTTCAGCCTGGTCCTCTCACCTCAACACCAGCCAGTAGCGACCAAAGCCTCGGTGGACATGGGACATACCATTTGACTCTGGGGGAGGGGGTGTATGAAGTGATAAATATTGCTACTTTAAAGTCAGAGTTACCCACATGAGCAACATGTGTCTGGAACTCTCAGGGGGCGTGTCTTATGTACTTATTTACAGGTAAACACACTTTTAAAGTAGACCCCCCCCCCAACCCAACGTTTGTTGGTAAATCAGGCCTTTACCCCGACACACTGGGGTGGGGAGCCTCCTTCGCCCCCCCCCCGGCGGCTCCCCCCACCTGCTACAGGTGTCCGAGCGCGGCAGCCAATCACAGACGCCCTCCTCGCTGGCCCCGCCCCCACCTGCTCTTCAACAACCAATCAGAACTTTTTTTTTTTAAACGAAAAGAAAATATTACATTTACTGCTCATTTTTCTGTAAGTAGACATTTATTTATTTTTTTTAATGAACTGAAAATTACATTCGGACCCGGGACCAGCTTCACACCGCAGCCCCCCCGCGGAGCACCTTAACCCCCCTCCTCGCCGGCTCCCCTCCCTCCCCCCTCCTCCCCCCTCCCTCCGCACGCCGGTGAGCTCCAGCCTTCCTCCCGCCTCGCCGCCAGGTAGCCTCTCGCCGTCCTCCGCGGGGTCCCCCCCCGCAGCCCGATGCCGCCGCCCCGCTCCCCGGCCGCAGCGCCCGGCCGCCGGCCGCAGCGGCGGCCCCGTGCCCGCCGCCCCCCGCGGAGCTAACCGCGCCGCCGACCGCGCGCCTCCGCCGGAGGAGAGAGTCGGGCGCCGCCGCCGCTCCCGGGGAGGGAGGGAGGGAGGAGGGGAGGGGAGGGGGGGTGTCATCGACGGCTCTTCTTTTTCCTTTTTTCTTTTTCCTCTCTCTTTTCCCTCCCTCCTCCTCGCCTCGCTCCGTCTTCGGGATCCGCGTCCGCTCCGGAGATGCCGTCGCCGGGCTGCCGGGGCCGCCACACCGCCTGATACCCGGGGAGGAGGAGGCGGAGGAGGGGGAGGCGGAGGAGGGGGAGGAGGAGGAGGAGAGGGGGTGGCGGTGGGGTGGGGTCGGGGCTGCCCTGCCCTGCCCCCGGCCGGACTAGCTCTCCTCCAGCAGCATGAACCTGCACTCGGGCAGGGCGTCCGCGGCCATGCTGCGGATGATGGGCTGCGCTAACGGGCGCTCTGCTCGGCATCTGCTCCACAGCGACTGCGTGGTGGACGAGAAGACCGTGGTGCTCCAGAAGAAGGAGAACGAGGGCTTCGGCTTCGTGCTGCGAGGGGCCAAAGGTAGGGACGTGCAGTTTTATTCCATTCCTTTCTTTTTTTCTCCCACTCTGGTGCAGAACGGTGGTGTTTTATCATTGCATGACCACCACCACCACCCCCCCCACTGAAGTGATGGAGCTCCTCCAGCGAGCTCCTCCAGTGAGGAGCACCATCACCGTCACCAAATCTCCGATCTGAGCCGCAGCTGCACATTTTGACGTACTTTCGGGGCTGACGTAAACATCTGGACCGTGACACCTCTGCTGACGTGCCCTCCCGGTGGTCTCTGGGCTGATGCGCCCCCCCCCCCCCCCCGATTTTGTAAAAGTTTGACCCGTTCCAGGCTGAATATTTTCACATTTCTCAAACTCCTCGCCGAATTTGAGCGGAATAGTCGTGGTTTTGTGGGTCGCAGTTTTACGGACAAGCGCTTCAGGCCTGATGTTCTTGGCCACGTTGATCCACGGCCGGTCCAAAACGGTGCTGAAAAACAAACCCGCCGCCGCGTTCGCGCCCCCCCCCTTCCTCGCCATCATGAATGAGCGGTTGTGGTGCATCCAGCCACTTTGATATTTCACCAGGCCGTGTGATTGGCTCTAAAAATAGCCGGTTTGAGCTGCTGCTGAGTCGGTTTCTATGACAATTCTCACCGTGTCATAATCCACGTTGCATTCCACAACTGTTGGATTGTTTTCATCGCCGTGGTTACCGTCGGGAGGTAAATTTGGGACAGTGATTGAGGAACGTCGGCAGGAAAAAAAAAAAGGGGGGAGAGATGCGTTTTAGCTCGAAAAACAAGAAGAGCGTTCTCGTCATTCTGACACACTCTGTCACCCCGGGGGAACTGACCCAGCCGAGCTTATCCTGCATGGGGCGAACACACACACGCACACACACGCACACGCGCGCACACACACGCACTGAGCTGTCACATAAGCTCACATCGTATTCTGCTCACTGCGATTCTGCTGTTTTTGCTTTTCCTCTACAGTGGCCCTGAAGGTCAAAATGCTACAACAATTCACGAAAGACGCCGGCTTTTTCGCCGAGCACGTTACCTTCGAAAACACGGGCTCCATCACACAACGTTAATGAAACGGGGGGGCTCACGGGACACAGCGCTGTTTCCACGAAACCAGCATCGCAAACCTCACAGCAACAAGACACATTTACAGGACCAGAGTTACACCAAACGTGGGTTTTTGTCAAGCAAATAAAGCGTCCGTGGTTTTCAGCTTTTCATCGGTTTTTGCAAAAACTGTGAAAACGACTTCACAAAATCCAAATATTACAATCAAAACGGTGGAAGGTTTCACAGAACATGCAAAAAAAAACCCAAAACAACCCAACCCAAAACACATCAAAAGGCAACACGGCGTCACTTTTACAGCAGCTCATCAAACAGAACTCCAACAGTTGACGCAGAAGCACAAGAACGTCCCAAAGTCCCACTTCGACTCTCTGACTCCGTTTGCCCCCCCCCCGCCGTACGCCCCCCCGCCTCTGTCATTTCCAGGCAGACACAGAAGCAGTCGCATGTCCTCAGGAAAGCCGGCGCTCAACGCCGGCGGGTCGAGTCTTCGGACCCACTGGATGAGTTATGCGAAGTGTCAGTTGTCGCCACTGGTTTCCCACAGATGCAGCGTTTAATTTGTTTATTTTTAGTCTGTAACCTCCCCGAGAGCGAGCGAGCGCGCGCTGGGGTCGGTGGAACGCATTAACATGAACCCTATCCTAAAAAAGCGCTTCAGCACTAAAATCCAACAAGAGCCTTTGAAGTGATTTCCTGCCTTGGTGCTTTTCAGCGCCTCTTTTTGTCAACGTGTCGTTTAAACAGTGAAAGTTCTGAAATCTTTGTCCCTCCCCCTCTGCCCCCCCCAACAGCGGACACGCCCATCGAGGAGTTTACGCCCACGCCCGCCTTCCCAGCGCTGCAGTACCTGGAGTCCGTGGACGAGGGAGGCGTGGCATGGCAGGCGGGGCTCAGGACGGGGGACTTCCTCATCGAGGTAAGGAGAACCTGCTGAGGCTGGGGGGGTGGGGGGTTCTGGGGGGGTGTGTGTCTGTGGTCTCTTTGAAGCCATCCGCTGCTGGCCAATCAGAGCCGAGGGGGGCGGGGCCTCAGGAGAGGTGAAGGTGTGTGCTGCTGTGGGCGCTCTGTTGTGTGTTAAAGTTGCGTTTGACCTTTGAGCGTTGATGGAGGACCAGATTAGAAGACTTCTTGGTTTTAATGCTCGTGAAACATCTGAAAAACATAAAATCTTAGTTGTGTTTTTTTAACTTTTGCTTCCATGAATGAGGAGAATGCCGTGTTTTATGTTGGGATGTGGAAGGATTATTTCCATATTAGGGGAATGGCTTCCGTGTTCCTGATTACGATCAGTAGAAGGCGTGCGGCGGTCAGGAAACGCTGTTGATCGGACTGTAGATGTTGAGGTTGAAGCCGGAGCTGATTGCAGCTCCATCATGTGTGGGACTCGTCTTGTTTCACGTGCTCAGGGTGATGTGAGCGCTGCAGACAGGCAGGGAGCCGCTGCACTTTTCCTCCTGATCCTCCCTGACTCCATATTGTGTGTGAGCAGCTACACTGGAGGATGAGTTTATTTTGTGTTTGTGCTAAATGGAGCATCAAATGAAGAGACAAAAGTGTATCTGAGGCTGCAGCTCGGCTCCGCTCATTGGTTTTATCTGTTTTATGTCGAGCTCCTCCGGTCGTTTCATCATGAGGAAACGTGTTTGACGACACCGCTGATAAATGGACAGCTGAAGAACCTTATTCATAAACACCAGCAGCGCTCATCCGTCCTCCGGAGAGAGTCCCTCCGTCCCTGCGGATGAACAGTAAAGTCTTTTCCTGTCAGCTGACCTCTGACCTGCCAGGTTGATCCGAACCGACGTTAAGACCAAATGTCTCTGAAGGCTGGTTCTGGAGGTGAACCCTCCACCTTCGCGTGAATACCACATGGAACCAGTTTAATCTGGAGGGTGGAGAATGACAGGGGAAAGAAAGGTGGGATTACCTGCATCATACCCAGATGTTTCTGTCCAAACGTCAAATATATGCAAGAATCTTCATTCTTCTGTCACCAGGGTCTTAAAGTTTTCATCCCCTGTCTGGGCCTAAATTAGATTTCCAAGAACTTAAAGAATTTCGTCTTCTGTTCGCTCTGAAATTACAAACCGAAACACGTTTGAACGCGGCGCTGGGATGATTTTAACTTGTCAGAAATGGTGCTGCAGCACAAATATTTTGGATCAGTGCCTCTGGTGCAGTTTGTGGTTCTTAAAAAATGGATCAGGTTGAACTTGGGATCATGTTTGACAGGCGTGTGCGTGGGAGAGTTTTAGACTTGAAATTCACTTGTAACGTCCAGTTGCATCGATTTTTTTTTGGCCGCATGAGCCTTAACTTGATGCTTAAAACAAAATCTACACGGGCAAAAGTGACCGAGCTATGGAGAAGAAAGTGTTTGAGAGGTCACAGAGTGTGTGTGTGTGTGTGTGTGTGTGTGTGTGTGTGTGTGTGTGTGTGTGTGTGTGTGTGTGTGTGTGTGTGTGTGTGTGTGTGTGTGTGTGTGTGTGTGTGTGTGTGTGAGAGAACTGCAGCAGATCAAGCATGCGTCACCAGCCTCCTGGAGGTCTTCCTCAGTGGTCCGGGGGCTCCTCAGTCCTTCGCCGTCTTAAGTAGGTCGTTGTCAGACATCCATCAGTGACCCTTCGGCAGCTGAACCGCGGCGACCCTCCTTGTTTACTCTGAGCGAGAGGAGTCGGGGACGCCGTCTGCCGCGCGGCGCGATGGAGCAGCGAGGGATGTATGTCAGGAGGTCAGAGGTGTTGCCGAGCACATGGCCGCTCCTCTGCGGTCGCCCGTCTGACGCCTCAGGAGGAGCTCTTTACCACGGAGGCGCGTCACCTGGAGAACCAGACACGGCTCCATCCAGAGAAACAGCTCTAGGCCACAATCAAGATCAACACAAACATTAGAGCAGAAACGATCGTCAACAAGGTGATGATGTCATTACTGAGGATTCAAGTCATTGTAGTGTGTATTTACTTTAGCCAGACGCTTTCTTCTGTAGCCACTAAGGATCCTGCAACTTTAGCTGGTTGTTGTCCCGTGTGGATGCGCTGGTTCCTCCGTCGCTGCTCCCTCCGTCGCTGCTCCCTCCGTCGCTGCTCCCTCCGTCGCTGCTCCCTCCGTCGCTGCTCCCTCCGTCGCTGCTCCCTCCGTCGCTGCTCCCTCCGTCGCTGCTCCCTCGACCTGCTGCAGAGCGACACGCGCGGGCTGCTCGGCCCTTGAAGCCCTCTGTGGCACCGAGAACAGCAGCGCCGGAGTTTGGGCTCTTCACATGGCATGCGAACAAGAGCCGGGCGCACCGCAGGAGGAGAAGCGGCAGCCAGGCCGGATTATGTCATGACCGCATGACTGACGTGCTTGTTCTGCATTAATGCATTCATGAAGCGTCGACGTGCCGCACGCGCCCCTGACTGTCTGTGCGTGCTCTGAAGGTTAAGACTTGGGTTTAAGGTCAGAGGTAAGGGGCTGGGGAATGCATTATGTCAGGGAGAGTCCTCTCAAAGACTGCGTGTGTGTGTGTGTGTGTGTGTGTGTGAGAGAGAGAGAAATGTACATAGATGTAGTTAAGCACTTACCTTCTTATATAACACAACTTTGGCCAAGAGTGGGATGTGTAACTACTGTAACATGCAAATGCATCTGCCACCCTGTGCCCTCAGGTGTGTGTGCATGTGCGTGTGTGCGTGTGTGTGAGGGAGGGAGGGAGGGAGAGAGGGTTTTCTGCCTCTCTGAGGGTTTTGAACAGCACACAACTGTCAGATGTGCAGTGAAGCAGCACAGACCATCCTCACTGTCTCTAAAAGCTCTTAAAGGCGAGGGGGGAGTGAGCGCTCTGTCATGGCTGTGCAGCCAGCAGCTCTGCAGGAGTTTGCAGAAGTTCTCAGCGAGTGTGTTCAGACTGGGAAAAGGCTAGTGTTTAATGCCCAGCTGCTCTGTTCCACGCTGTTAAAGAGTCGTATAAAATCCATTTATAATCATATCATGAAGCCTCATTGAAGTGTGTTATATTTTGAAATGTGAGAGTTGTAAATTATAGAGGCCGCGACTGATTTCAGAACAACTGCATTAATTATTTGTGTGTGTGTGTGTGTGTGTGATGGAGTGAAGTAAATGTAGTTATTTGATTCCAGGTTATTTATTGTAATCGTTTAAAGTAATTTTATGGGTAAAATGTTCTGGATGGAAAAGCTGCTCGCTGCTGAGTCTCATATGTTTGCTGCACACACTCACACACACACACACACAGAATTTACTGTCCTCAAGCCTGTTTTGCTTTTGTCACCACCCGTTACCGTCAGACGCTTTTCAGCGCAAGTCGAACTGCAGCTGTTGTGTTTTCCCTTTTCCGAGATTGAGGGGGTCAGATTTATCGGTCTGCTCAGGAAACCCACCTGAAAGTTCTAACCACTTCTGCTGGTATTCCACAGATGTGTAATAATACCGGCCAATCGGAGGCTTTGTTTCTGAGTGGGTGCGCGTCAGATTGGAGCGATGCTGATCTTCCCGAAGCTCTGAACCTCGATGGAAACCTCCCACATCAGGCCCAGCGGGCGGGGGTGAGGCCCCTCTCAAGCGTGGATATTCCAGCTGAACAACCAGTCAGTCCGCTCACAGTGAAGTGACGCTCAGTCTGAAACGCCGGGTCGGGTCTGACGCCGCTGCCGCGCGCCCATTCAGAATCTGGAAGCGACGGCGCAATCGGAAAACGTTTCCGTTGATGAGTTTCTTTCAGTAAAAAGTCAGGCAGCAACACAAACCAGTCCACGCACCATCACAGGGGAAAGACTTGACATTCAGTCTTAAAATAACACAGAGTGGAAGAGCATCATTTCCTGTGAATAATTTATTTATAGTTACAGTCATAAAGAGCAGCACGCCTGAGCCCACGATGCTGCTGGTTTCAAACCAGCACAACACGTCCTGCCATGTTGAGATGGCTCCGCGAGGGAAGGAAGAGAAGGAGGGGAAATTCATGAAGAGAAGGAAGGGAAATTCATGAAAATGTCAAAACCATAAAGAAAAATGAATCAAATTCAGCCCCCATTTATTGGTGATGTATGATCCAAACTCTGTGTCTTTCAGCATCACTTCCACCTCCAGCATTGTCACACAGCAACTGTTGCTTAGCAACCATGAACATGTTGTGACTTACTTTGTAGACAGTGATGATGCAGCTGGGAAGAGATTCTGATGTGTAGTTTGATGGAGGATGGAGAAAAGATGGTTCAGGTCTGATGGTTCAGGTCCTGATGTTTTAGGTCTGATGGTTCAGGTCTGATGGTTCAGGTCCTGATGTTTTAGGTCTGATGGTTAAGGTCTGATGGTTCAGGTCCTGATGTTTTAGGTCTGATGGTTCAGGTCTGATGGTTCAGGTTCTGATGGTTCAGGTCTCATGGTTCAGGTCCTGATGTTTTAGGTCTCATGGTTCAGGTTCTGATGTTTTAGGTCTGATGGTTCAGGTCTGATGGTTCAGGTTCTGATGGTTCAGGTCCTGATGTTTTAGGTCTGATGGTTCAGGTCTGATGGTTCAGGTTCTGATGGTTCAGGTCTCATGGTTCAGGTTCTGATGTTTTAGGTCTGATGGTTCAGGTTCTGATGGTTAAGGTCTGATGGTTCAGGTCCTGATGTTTTAGGTCTGATGGTTCAGGTCCTGATGTTTTAGGTCTGATGGTTCAGGTTCTGATGGTTAAGGTCTGATGGTTCAGGTCCTGATGTTTTAGGTCTGATGGTTAAGGTCTGATGGTTCAGGTTCTGATGTTTTAGGTCTGATGGTTAAGGTCTGATGGTTCAGGTCCTGATGTTTTAGGTCTGATGGTTAAGGTCTGATGGTTCAGGTTCTCATGTTTTAGGTCTGATGGTTCAGGTCCTAATGTTTTAGGTCTGATGGTTCAGGTCTGATGGTTCAGGTCTGACAGTTAAGGTCTGATGGTGAACATGGTTCAAGGTCATGTGGTCCATCATATCAGATGATGGTGGTTCTTTTTGCTGTGAATCAGCTCCAAACCAGCACTGGAACCAGTCTAGTGATGTCACTAGAGGACCCTCTGCCTTTTGTGTGTGTGTGTGTGAGTGTGTCTGTGTGTGTGTGTGTGTGTGTGTGTGTGTGTGTGTGCGCGCGCGCCCTCACCATCAGTTCTTCATCACCCACTCTTCTTCAGTCAGCACTACTGCGTCTCTACTGATTCTCTTCTCGTCTCTCCGTCGTCACTCCTGATGCTGCCGCGTGTGCTCACGGGCGGTCAGGTCGGGTTTCGCTCGGGCGTTTCGGCGCGCGTGACAGATTTTCCCCTGTCTCCTCGCCGACCTCTGCCCTCTGGTGGCCCGGCTGGATTAGCTGCCTGTGAGTGCAGCACAGGCGCGTTGAGGTGGGATTATAACAGATTAATCAGATTAACAGCCCGTGGACGAGGAGCCTGAAGCCTCAGGTAGACTCAGGATGATGCGTCATCAGCCGGGGCCCCGGTGACGACGACGACGACGGCGAGGGCGGTGGTCTTGGCCTTTGAGCGGGCCGATGAGATTGATGTGACAGATGATTGGTTCACACGGGCGCAGCTCCTCTCTGGGGGCCCTAGCGTCGCTGTGCGGTTGTGTTTGTCACGCTTGTGTCCACTAAGCTGTTAATGTTCGGCTGTGAAACTGGTTCACTGGTGGATTTACTCCTTGCGGATGTTTGTTTTGATCTCCTGGCGTGTGTAATCCAGCGGTGTGCTCAGGAATCTGATCAATCGCTCTAATCATCAGCCCGTGGCCGAGACCTGACGCGCTGACCGACCCGCGCCACCGTTGCAGGAGGTCGCCGGGCAGCACGAAAGGGCCGGTGAAACCACGTGGCTCAGAGGTCAGAGGTCAGGGGAGGGTTGGTGATTCTGGGTGTTGCAGGCTTCTCGTTTCGATCTTTTGAGGCTGACGTGAACTCCTGCCTCTCTGACGCTGTCAGGAACGGTTCTCATTAATTCTCCGGTTCGCGCCGGAGCAGAACGAGGACGCGACATCGGCCGTGGCTCAGCAGGCCGCAGAGGCGCTGACCTGAGCAGGACCAGCTTCCTACCCTTTAACCCCTCACCAGACTCTCCACAGTCCTCTCCGCTACCAATGGCGACGTCAGTCCTAACAGCCGTCATCATCCGTGTAACGTGTAACAGCCTCCTCTCAGGTTAGGGGGCACCAGATTATAAAGCACGCACACACACACACGCGCGCACACACACACACACACAAACCTGATTTGGTGGATGCTGAAGTCTGAACCTGGACTCTTTGCTACAATTTTGTTACCAAAATCTGTGTGAGGACCACCTAGCCCTCACAGCTTCACACTGTTTGAGGGTCTAGACCTGGTTTTTAGGGTCGGGGGCTAATTGTTTATGACATTCCTCAAACAGATAGAAGTGCAAGGATGTGCTTGTGTGTGTGTGTGTGTCCGTGTCCGTCCATCCATGTCCATCCTTCAAGCATAGTTATATAATAGGGTGGAAAGACAGAGCAGCTTACATAAGACTGTTCCTGTATGTGAATACTGTGTGTACACGCGTGTGCGTGTGTGTGTATGTGTGTGTGAGATGCAGTCAAGGTCGTGCTGAAACAGCTGTCCGAGCATTTCTCTCTAATTACAAAAATGTCTGCCCTCGTGCCATTGGGCTGCCGTTGCTTATCCGAACAAACGGAGCGTCCGTCAGCATTCTCCACCTCTTCTGGTCACTCCACCTTTGTTCCCGGACCGACCCCCCCCCCATTCCTTCACTCCTTTCATCTGAAGCCCTCCGTCCACAGTTTGTGTTGAGATTAAATAAATAAGGAGAGCGGAGGGAGGAGCAGAGAGCACGGAGGAGATGAGAGGAGCAGTGCAGCAGGGCCGATATTAAATTAGACAAGCAGTAATGAGATTAAAATCCACCGTGTGTGTGTGTGCGTGTGTGTGTGTGTCCAGGGAAGGCTGATATGAGTGAGTGTGGTTGTGATTCATTTTGGGACCCAGCGTATTTGAAGCGTTCAGATATGAGCCCCTCACACACACACACACACACACACACACACTCACTCGTTAATGAGGACTTTTGAAGGCGGTGATGAGGACGGAGGGTCCGATGTGGAGTGGATCACGGTTAAAAGTGGGGGGGGCTGGACCTTCTGAAGCCGTGTGGTTTGTGTGTGGTGGCAGGTCAACCAGGAGAACGTGGTGAAGGTGGGCCACAGGCAGGTGGTCAACATGATCCGCCAGGGGGGCAACCGACTCCTGATCAAGGTGGTGACGGTCAGCCGGAATCTCGACCCCGACGATACAGCGCGCAAAAAAGGTACAAATCTAACGGCGAGGCCGAGCTGGTATCTGAGACAGCCGTCCCGTCCCCACAACCGGAGCACGCCGTGACCTTTGACCTCAGCGCGCCTGTCTCCAGGACGGTACCTCGGCCCCTTCACCCAGAACGCTCCTACACTTTATTATCCCTAAGATTTGGTTCCAAAGGTCAAAGGTCATTGGGGGGGCAGGTGAGGTGGGGGGGTGGGGCCCAAAACACTGACACCTGCTTGTCCTTTCAGCTCCTCCCCCTCCCAAGAGAGCCCCCACCACGGCTCTGTCCATGCGCTCCAAGTCCATGACGTCTGAGCTGGAGGAACTCGGTAAGAACCCCCCGCCTCCGCACCCTGGCGTGTCCCGCCGGGGGGCGGGGCCAGCGTCTAACCACGCCTCTCTCTGTTCTCTGTGCCCATCGGTCGTGTTTTCAGTGGACAAAGGTAAGAGACGAGCGCCGCCCGCTCTCCCGCCGTGGCCTCGATCCGTCTCCATGCGTGGTTTGAACATGTGTGCTGGTCCCCCGCTTCCTCCCATGAGCTTCTGCTGCCGCCGCTGCACTGGCGAATCACGCGTGACGTGCGCTCCTGCGTGTGCACGGTCGGCTTCTCTAGACCCCCCCCGGTCCGCTTGGAGTGTTTGTCTCCTCGTGCCCATCCCTGATATCGCAGTCCGGGCAGACCATGGCGGTCTGGGGGGGGCGGGGCATAGGCACAGTCGAAGGTCGGGGGGGGTTGTGGCTTGATGTGCTGCAGAGGTTCGAGAGATGTTCAGGAGGCTAATGTTGCTAATCAGAGAGGCAAATACTGACGGCGTTAATCCCGTGGTGGGAATTTAATCCAGCTCCGAAGGGATCAGTCAGATTATATCAACAAATATGTGACTTCCTTATCAGGAGGAAACCGCCATCGGTGGCGGACCTCTGCGATGGCGAGATAACGGCCGTTTTAGAGCGCGGCCAGGTTGTTCACACCAGTTAAGGGCGGGCACGTCGTGGATTCATCGGCTTCAGCGGATGAGCGGAGCTGAACTTTTCCTCAAAACAACAGACAAACTGGGAATACAGGTGTGGGAACAGAGCAGCGGCCCCACAAACTCAGACCGGAGCGAGGCCGCGGGCTTCCTGCCCGACCCCCCGTGGGTCTCCGGTCCAAAAGCGGAGGGACACGGCGTCCGTGAAGGCTCTCCCTTCACCCGGGCGGTTGGAGGGGGCGGAGGGATTTGTCTCATTAGGAGGAGAGTGCTGACGGGGACGACCGCGGTCAGCAGGCTTCCTGCCGCTGCAGCTGCTGCTTTTCTGGCCCATCTGGTCCTCTCACCCCTGCATTCGTAGCCGCTCCGGTTTCCCCCCCGTTCGCGCTTTCGTACGAGAATCGGAAAACCGCGAGCGAGGTGAGTCCCGTCTGTGACGTCCACTCAGACCTGTTTTTCTGTCGCCCCCTTTAAGCCACTCTGAGGAAGAAGAAAGGTGGTAAGTTCCCAAGCGCCTCCCCCGACCCGGCCTGTCCGTCTCCCCTCACACTCGCCCGAGTCGAAGGTTCCCGACCTCCTGCTGTAGCTGCATGATGTCTTTCCCCACGTTGTCCTCGGTGTCTTTGCATGGTTTCCAGGGGGTTCGTGTTGGGGAACGGGAGCGTTCTCTCTGCTTGTGGATGCACTTTGTTGTTGGGGGTCATGGCTTAGCCACGCCGGCTCCCTCTGACTTTCCTGGACCAGAGTTTTCCTGCACAACAGCAGGAGGGTGGAGTCATGTGAGTCCCGGGTAGGAGAGTCTGGATTAACACCAGGACTAATCACTTTAGTTTCCGTCCCGTTTTTCCCCTCCGAGAGTGCAATTAACCAGATTTTAAGTGCGTTAAACAACAGCACGAGCGTGTTGAAGGTTGGGTGAAGGAAAATACCATTCCCTGTCATGTTCTGGTGCATGGGTTTGTTTTAAAAGCATATTGTGTTTAAACTTAGTAAAGAGGGGATACGTTCCAGGAGTGCCTGTGGTACCGTAATGACTGGAATAGATGACCGAGAAAACAGCAGACTCCTCTCTAGTGTGGGGCCATCACTACATCTGGTGGTCCAAGTGTGATTGGTGTGGGGGGGCTGTGTTTATCAGTCATCAATAACTCTGCCAGTGATCTTTCTGGGTGGGGGGATTGTCAGAAGCGTATCCTCCCACTGCTGCATATTTCTGTTGCTGAGTCGCAGGTATGGAGCGCTGCTACCGTTTCCTGTCACAGGCTCCTGTGTGAATGTGTGTTTGTGTCAGATGATGGTGGTGGTGGTGGTGGTGGTGGGGGGTTATTCCAGGAAATGCTTCACTTACAGATCAGTTTCTATGGCAACGCAGCAGCGATAGCTGTAGCTGGGATCCAGTGAAGAGACGGCCGGGCGGAGAGAAAATGTGCATCTTCTGTATTTTGTGTCTGTCGTTTCCAGTCGTTGACACTGCTCTCCTCCCCTTTCTTCCCCCCCTTCCCTCCCCGACCCCACTCCTCTGTGTGTAGATGTGCAGAAGAAGAGGATTGTTTTCCAAGTCACTCTAAGTAATCACCCCCCCCACCCACTAATGCATGGATAACTCTAGCTAGGCCCAGAGGTGACGCGCTGATCGGGACCAGCATGTAGCTTCTCAACCCTGCCCCCCCCCCCCAGGTGGACTTCTCTGATGGCATCATCACAGCACAGGGAATTAGACTTTTGGCTCTTGGCACCCATCTTGACTGCACCAGAATGATGATGGCAAGCTTGACCCGCCCCCATCGCCCATCCGACATGCGACGAGGCGGCAGCCTGGAGCGCTGAGCGCGCCCGTTGATTCGCCTGCTTGGGGAGAGCTTGCATGGCTTGACAGGCTGGACGCACATTCCACCCCCCCCTCTCCCCGTGGCAGTGTCCCCATCACTCCTCACCCCTGAATCTGTGTCAGTGTTTGATTCTTTTATTTCTTTTCCAGTTTCATGTGCAACTCAGTGCGAACGCCCCCCCCCCCCCCGAATGACGAAAAGCTTGTGTCTGGCCCTCAACGACCCGGCTGGGCTTTATGTCGCCACCTCGCCCCCGCGTCTCACGGACACTCGCTTTGTCTTCCAGATAAAGTTGAGGAGATGACGCACGCCCAGAAGGCCTCGCCCATCGACATGAAGATCGCCACGATCAAGCCACGCCCGTCCAGCCGTTGCCTGGTGACGGCAGCTGACATGAACGTAAGTCGGACCCCTCCGGGCCCTGATGTCTCCGAACTCCGGTTCGGATCAGGAACGCACGTCTGAATCACTGAGGGTCATCAAAGCTGTCAGAGGACCTTCTGGTTCGGCTTCACAGCTGTGAGGAGGTCGACACCATCGGCTCTTCTCAAAGTTCACGTAACGATTGAGCCATCACGTAACCAACAGAACCATCAGGACCAACAGGACCAGCTGGATCAGGGTTCTTCTGACACAGAGGAGTAACAAAGTGTGTGTTTCTGGTTCACAGTCCATGTACCACGACCGCCAGGGAGTGGCGGTGGTGCCCCCCACTGTGCCGGGCGCCTACCTGGGGATCCCTGAGAAGGGCACCATGAGAAAGCAAAAGTCCATAGGTATGGAGATTCTGTGTGTGTGAGTGTGTGTGTGTCTGTGTATGTGTGCGTGCGTCTTGTGTGTGTGTGTGCGCGTCTTGTGTGTGCTGTGTGTGTGTGTGTCCTGTATGTGTGTTTAATTCAGCATTAAGAAGGCTAATTATAGATAAACAGGAGCGAGCCAGTCAGCACAGTGTTCATTCTTGGAGCTCATTAAACATCTGCTGAAGCTTCATTCTCGCTCCAGGACTGGAGGGACGTCCTCCCCCCGACGAATGTCGTCTGTCCCTCAGCTAGAATCGATCTCGCCGGTTTAACGAGCGTCTCTCATTTTCCTCCATCTGAAGCCGTTTGTTAGTTAGATCTGGACGTGGTTCAGATTTGCGGGAGTGCCGTCTTAGCGGGTAGATCCTGGCAAAGAGCCCACATCAATAAATGAGGGGGGGCTCTCCCCCAGCTCCTCACCTCATTTGTCTTTCTGGCACCTTTTCTCCGAAGGTACCGCGGAGGACGAGAAGCAGGGATTCCTCACGCCCCCCCTGCTCAAGTTCGCCCGCAGCCTCTCCATGCCCGACACGTCAGAGGACATCCCCCCTCCCCCGGCCATCTCACCCCCGTCGCCGCCGGCCTACAACTCCCCCGCGGGCCCCGCGACAAAGGGCTACGGCGGCGCGCGGCCTGGCTTCGCCCAGAACTCGGCCAACGCGGTCGGCGGCGTGGGCCAGGCCGCCAACGCGGGGACGCTGAGGCGGGGCTACTTCCGCCAGAGCTCGGAGCAGTTCGAGAGCACGCGCACCCGGGGGCGGACCCCCGTCCCCGAGAACCCGTACTCTGAGGTCGGCAACAAGACGCTGTACATCCCGGCCAAGCCGGCCCGGAGGAAGGGCATGCTGGTGAAGCAGTCCAACGTGGAGGACAGCCCGGAGAAGACCTGCCACGTGCCCTCCAGCCCCTCGGGCCCGGTTTCCATGCCGACGACGCCCGTGGAGCGGACGTGTTCCTCCATCCCCATCCCCACCATCATCGTGAAGGAGCCCTCCACCAGTAGCAGCGGGAAGAGCAGCCAGGGTAGCAGCATGGAGATCGAGCCCACCACCCCCGAGCACCCCCCGCTCGCCCCCCCCACGGGCGGGAGCGGGGGGCTGCGCCCCGAGGACCCCCTGTCCCTCAGCAACCCCTTCGCCGCGGCGATCGCCGGCGCGGTGCGGGACCGGGAGAAGAGGCTGGAGGCCAAGAAGCACTCCATCGCCTTCCAGTCCATCGACATGGGCGACGACGACTTCTGCGGCCCCGCCCCCACGCCGCGCCTGCGCCAGTCCAAGTCCATCGACGAGGGCATGTTCAGCAGCGACGAGCGGCTCCGCAGGATACTGGCCCCTCCCCCCGCGGCGCAGCTGGGGCCCCCCGTGGGAGGGGGCAGCGGGAACATGACGGACTTCAACACCCCCGAGCCCACGGTGGTGCGGGAGCCCCTGAGCACCAGGACGGGCCAGTGCCAGAACCTGGACAGCCCCGTCAGCCTCCCCTCCACCCCCCCGAAGAGCCACTACAGGGCCAACGGCACCTACCTCCACCCGGTCACCGGCAAGCCCCTGGACCCCAACTCCCCGTTGGCCCTGGCGCTGGCTGCCCGCGACCGGGCGATGAAGGAGCAGCAGAACCACCCTCAGAACCAGCCCCCGAACCCCCCCCAGGTCCCCCAGACCCCCAAGCACGAAGCCCAGTCCCTCCCCGCCCAGCCCAGCCACAAGCCGGACCTCAACCAGCCCCTCTTCATCGACACCAAGCTGCGCTCCGGGATCGAGGCCAGCTTCGCCGCCATCTCCACGGCGACCATGGGCCGCCCGGGCGGGGGGGGCCTCCAGAGGCAGATGACGGAGCAGAAGTACGAGTCGGACGGCGCGAGGGAGGAGCGGCAGCACCCGGCGCTCGAGGAGCGGAAGAGCGCCCCGGCCGACGTGGGCGACGCCCCCCAGAAGCCCAAGTCGGCGGGCCTGCTCATGGTCCACACCAGCCCCGACCCCGTCAGGAAGGCGGGCGGCCAGGACGCGGAAGGGCAGGACAGCAACCGGCCGTCGGAGCTGAAGGACCCCAACCAGCCCGACCCCCCCAGGGCCGCGCTGCTGGCCGCCGCCCCGCCGCCCTCCTCGGCCCGGAGGCGGAGCATCCCCCTGGGCGACTCCATGGACGAACCCGTGAAGCTGCCGTTCCGCATCCCGCCCCCGCCGCTGGCCTCCGTCGACATCGACGAGGAGTTCGAGTTCTCCGAGCCCCTCCCGCCGCCGCTGGAGTTCGCCAACAGCATCGACGTCCCCGACGACCAGGCCAGCGCCATCGCCGAGATGCTGCAGCAGCAGAGGCGCAACGGGGGCCCCGCCCTGCCCCCCTACCACCCGCACGCCCCGCCGCCCGTCGCCGACCCCCACAAGCGGGTCCCCAACAGCACGCCCCCCTCCTACGCCCACCCTCCCCCCGACCCCGAGTCGGCGGTGGGCGATTCGGGCATCGAGGAGGTGGACAGCCGCAGCAGCGGGGACCCCCAGCACATGGAGACCACCAGCACGGTGTCCAGCATCTCCACGCTGTCCTCCGAGGGGGGGTTCTGCGACAGCACGCTGGAGAGCCTCTACACCACCGCCGACGGCCACGCCTTCCTGGTGGACCGGCCCCCGGGGCCCCCCAAACCCAAGGGCAAGTCGGTCATCAACAGGACTTCGCTTTACCACGACGCTCTCATCGAGGAGTCCCCCGAAGCCTACGGGGCGCCGCCCCAGGCGCCCCCGCCTCCCCCCTCGTCCTCAGACCCGCCCAGGACTCCCACGCAAAGGGCCTCCAAGCTGTGGGGGGACCAGCCCCCCGAGCTGCGCGGCCCGCCGCCGGCGCCGGACTCGAAGGGCACGGTGATGACCGAGCTGAGCTCCATCCTGCAGCACATGAGCCGCGACAGGCCGGCCAGGGGGGGGGACAGCCTGGACTCCCCCACGGGAACCAGAGGAGGCTTCGGAGCCAGGTAGGTGTCCCACCTGAACCCGGCACCCTCACCAGAGGCACGGCAGGGTGACAGTCCAGGGCGAACGCTGACCTTTGACCCCGGGCAGCAGGTCCAGGTCTGGACTTAAAGGTGGGAGAACATCTGGAAGCAGCTGGTTTTGATAATCTGTCCTGGAAGAGACGTTGATGGATTCTTTTATCCTCCTCGTTATCCCGTTTCAGCCTCCTTCACCTCAGATTTAAATCAGCCAGATGTTTAGAGATCTGTAATGACGTGATGATTGCTCCCATCAAACATGCCCGTTTAGGGTTAGAGAAAACATCCCAAATCAATAACCGATCAGACAAATCAATAACCGATCAGACAAATCAATAACCGATCAGACAAATCAATAACTGATCAGACAAATCAATAACAGATCAGACAAATCAATAACGGATCAGTCGATAACCTGTCGGTAACCGGGGCTGTCCGTAAACGGGAGGAATCTGGTCGACGCGTTTCAGGAAGTGAGGAGGAGTCAGGTGGACCAGCGCCTCATGTCTTTTTAAAACAGAAATAAAAAGCACGATCAATAATTCACCGCTGGCCTCCATTTTGAATGAAGGAGGGCGGCGCTCAGCAGGGCGCCGCTTCCTCCGTCTGATCCCGTAAACGCCGTCCTGTTAGCGCCTCGCCCTCCTCACGTGTTTTGACCCTCCCCCGTCTGCTCCGCTGCTGTCGCGTTAAGATACACGTGAAGACAGAGGGATCAATTATGGATCAAACACGACAGATCAAATATAGAAATGAAATCAAACGTTATAGATTTGTGATTATAGAATAAATATTATAGATCAAACATTATAGATCAAATATAGAAATGTAGATCAAACGTTATAGATTTGTGATTATAGAATAAATATTATAGATCAAACATTATAGATCAAATATAGAAATGTAGATCAAACGTTATAGATTTGTGATTATAGAATAAATATTATAGATCAAACATTATAGATCAAATATAGAAATGTAGATCAAACGTTATAGATTTGTGATTATAGAATAAATATTATAGATCAAACATTATAGATTGGTTATTATAGAACTGTGTATCAAACATGAGAAATCATATAGATCAAATATCATAGATCAAATTTTATAGATTAATTGTTATAGATTGTTATGATAGATCAAACATTGATCAAGTCTTATAGAACAAACATAGGAGATCAAACACGATTGATCAGGTTTTCTCAATACGTTCATTCTTCGCGTGTTTGGCCGATCACGATCAGTCGTTAAAATGTTGTCTGTGACAAAGAAATAAAATTCCCCTCAACGTTTTTACCGGGTTCCAGTGACTTCCTGACTTCCAGCTCTTCTCTTGCATCACGCTCTCCTCAGTTTCCTCTACAACCCCTCTGTCCACGTTTGTGCACGTAACCGTTTTCTCCAGCGTTGCCATAACAACCGGCTCCCTGCGAGGGTTACTATTTCCAGTGGAAAAGCAATAGCGCGATGGAGGCCTGTTGGGCCAATGGGAGCGGAGGACGTGAGCACGCAGAGGGAAAGTGGCCCTTGTGTCTCACACTGATGCTGTGTGTTGTACACATCAGCTGCAGGAAGTTGTTGGCCCTTTCAAAGTAAAGGTTCCCCTCAGCGCTGACGTCTGAAGACAGACCGCTCCGGTTGTTTCCCTGACAGAACCCCCCCAAAGAGTAGCAGACCCCCCCCCGGGCTCTCATATCCACACCCAGGAGCCGAGGCCCTGGCGGGCCCCTCGTCCCTCCTCAGGGGTTCCTCTCAGGCTTGAGCCCGCAGAGACGAGCGCAGGCCCGAGGACAGGCCTCCGTCTCTTGGGGGGGGCGTCAGGGGGGTGGCTCTGCTGTTTAGGTGAAGCTGAGTCAGGAGCGTTGTTTTACCAGGGCGGGTCAGGACGTCCCCCCTGACCTCGGCTGGTCTGAGGGTCGTAGAAGCAGCAGATCTGGACGAAGATGAGCTTCTCAAACAGATGGCAGCAGAGAAGATGGCCTAGATTCACACATGCTCCCGCTATCTCTCCCTCCTCACTTTCTCTCTCCCTCTCTCTGTCTTTCTCCCTTCCTCCTTCTCTCTCTCCCTCCCTCCTTCTCTCTCTTTCTCCTTCCTCCTCTCTCTCTCTCTGTCTCTCTCCCTCCCTCTCTTTTTCTCTCTCCCTCCCTCTCTCTCTGTCCCTTCCTCTCTTTCACTCTCTCCCTCTCTCGCTCTGTCCATCTTTGCTGCTGCTGGTTACTCTCGCTTTTTTTTTTTATACCTATTGCAATGTCCGATTCTTTTCCATTGAACGTTTTTTTTTTCTCCCGTTTTTCACTCCCAGATTAAACATCTGTTGGTTTTGCCTGTGGATGAAAGCGTTGCCTAGCAACCAGCTGATCAGAGTAGCGTTGAGGCCTGTGGTGATGTCAGCCGGCGCTGGGGGTGGGGAGGTGTGTGTTTGCGTGCGTGCGTTCGTGTGTGTGTGAGAGGGCAGCAGGCCAACCTTCATCAAAGTTCAACATCATCTCACACAGTTCACGTGCTGCATTTAGTAGGCCACCGTTACGTAACCCAGCATAGCCGAGTCACTCCGTCCGTCTGTGTGTGTGCACGCGTGTGTGTGTGTGTGTGTGTGTGTGTGTGTGTCCCCGCTTCTATAAATAAAGCCAGTGTATGCGGGACCCTGACGGTGAGTGCGTGAGGCATCGTGCTCTGGTACAGCAGGGAGGTCCACGTGGGCGTGTGGGCGTGGCCAAGGCCAGGCCCGCCTCTGCAGGTAGCAGCGCCACAGCTCTGCCTCCCCTCCTCAGCGGGCCTCACGTGAGCGCCAGCCTGTACGTTGACGGCCAGAACCCACACGCACCCGCAGGAGCCTGTTTTACATTTAACCGGATCACGGCCAGCGGCCGGGGCCCGGCGGAGAGCCCCGCCTCCTGAATCACAAATGTCGTTTTCATCCTGTTTCCATGTGTTTGTCATGTGTAACGTTTTGTCTCCATCTCGTCCATCGCGTCCTCCCTCGGAGAAGCTCCTGCTGAAGCGTGAAAACTGTAAGTCCCCCCTCACCGAGCGCCCGAGTCGGGGCAGTTCTTCAAAAACGCCTTTTCAGGCAGAAAGCCGCGAGGGAGCGTGACGGGGGGTCTCAGGCGGAGATAACGGAGGCTCATCGGGCTGTTAGATGCGGCTGGGAGACGCCTGGAAAGGCAGTTTTTGTGGAACTGTTCCTTTAACGGTGGCCCACTTTTGGGGGCCCCGAACGACCCGCTCGCCTCCCCTCAGGCCCGCCCATATGCCAGCGGAGCAGCTATGTAGGCTGAGGTGGGGAGGCTGAGGGGAAGTGACATCACGGAGTGCTGTGACTCGACAGGGTCTTCTCTCCCCGCGTCCTGCGGGTGTTTCCGATTCCTCCTTCATTCCCCCATAAAGAGCTTCTCGTCTGTCAGGTGCGATGGGCGGCGGTCTGACGGGGAACAGACATCAGACCGCCGCATTCTGGAAGCTCGGATGCGGAGCGTCTTCGGTTTCTGGTCCCTCTCCCACCGGCTGGCAGCGGGACGGCTATAAAAAGGCCAGAGCGACGTTCCTGCCCCGACGTCCCTCTCTGTTCCCGTGCATCCATTAGGAAGTTGTGGGTGGGCTGAAAGGCTGCGGGCGTCCTCGGGCTGCGGCTCCACCGTACTTATTCCACATCAGTGACCTTTACCCAGATTAACAAGTGGGAGTTCTGATGCTGCGGCTGGAAAACAAACCCTTTAAATGTCGTCTGCGTGGGGCAGCAACAGTTCCAGCGCCCCCCCTCACCCCCCCCCACCCGGGTCGGTTAAGACGCTGGTGTTCAGAAGCAGCTGCACGTGTCTTCTACCTTGACGACGGACGGGCTCACCTCGTTGGTCCAGAGCTGAGTAGCTGCTCCTGCATCAGCGTTGGTGTGTGATCACTGCTTTGATCTTACTGGCCCCTGCTGGCCGCCGTCGGTACTACACCCCGCGCTTTACCCACAATCCCCCTGCTACGACCCTCCACGAGGTCCGGTCCGCAGGTCCCTGGACCCGAGCGCCCGCCGCGGCGGTCTCTGCTGTCACGCCGCCCTCGGTCGCCTTGTGTGTTTTTGCCCTGACTCACCCTCTCCCTCCCTCTCTCTCCCCCGTCTCCCCCCCAGGCCGCCCACAGAAGACTCAGGAATGCGCACCAACGCCGCCGCCGCCCTCACCTCTACGCCTCCCGGGAGCCTCCCGTCTCAGACGCACCCCTGTAGCCCGCCGGACTCCGCCTCCTCGCTGACCCCGTGCTCCTCGCTGCCGCCGTCCGTGTCGCCCACCCTCACCGACGTCTTCGGGCTGCCCACGCCGCCCATGGGCAGCGGCGGCGGCTACAGCCTGAGCTCGTCGTGCGGCGGCAGCGGGAGCTCGCGCTCGCCGTCGCCGCTGACGCTGATGCAGGCGGCGTCGGCGTCGGGGAAGGCGTTCGCCTCCAAGCCCGTGGAGCTGTGGAGCAAGCACGACGTGGCCGACTGGCTGGAGAGCCTGAACCTGGCCGAGCACCGCGACGCCTTCCTGGACAACGAGATCGAGGGCGCCCACCTGCCCTCGCTGCAGAAGGAGGACCTGATAGACCTGGGCGTGACCCGCGTGGGCCACCGCATGAACATCGAGCGGGCGCTCAAGCTGCTGCAGGACAGATAAACCCAGAGGGGGCGGGGCCAACGGGATGTGACCTCAC
This sequence comes from Lagocephalus sceleratus, assembly GCA_911728415.1. Taxonomy (NCBI): domain Eukaryota; kingdom Metazoa; phylum Chordata; class Actinopteri; order Tetraodontiformes; family Tetraodontidae; genus Lagocephalus; species Lagocephalus sceleratus. The sequence continues at coordinate 11,850,650 of CAJVRN010000017.1, read as the reverse complement.
CTCACGGAATCCGCTCCAGGTTTCGCCCGAGCCGACGCGGCCTCTCTTCCTTTTTTTAAGTCCTCCCATCTCAGCCCCCCCCCCCCCCCCCCACCACCACCACCGCTCCCTCACTGCCGGGGGGGGCTGTGACATCACACCCTGGATGAAAGCCAGGCGACGAACAGCGGAATCGTGCGTTTTTTTCCTCTCTGGAAGTTTCTTTCCCAACGCAGACTTTGGAATACCGGAGACTTTTTGCGGCCGCGGACCCAGCTGAGCTGGCCGCCGGCCCTTTTCTATCTTTGCTAGAGTTTGTTCAGAGAATATTTCTTCACTCTAACGGAGTTCTATTTCTGGGTGCAGCGAAGGTCGTCCACGTGACTTTGACAGTTTTCCTCTTTTGCTTTTCACCTGTTTGTGTCAAACAAACATTCAAACACACACACACACGCACACACACACTCCACCCCCCCCTCACCGTGTGTGTGTGTGTGTGTGTGTGCTGCAGGTCACCCTCTCCTCTCCTGTCCTCTCTTCATCACATTGAGCGTCTCACTGTGACCCCAGGAGGTCCACACTCGCGTCCCCGCCGCGGCGGCGTGAGGCCGACCCGGAGGAATCCCGGCTCCCTCCACCGGGAGCGCGCGGAGCCGGAGGAGATCACCTCGGCTTCGCCGCCGGAGCCGCCCCAGTTCAGCCCAGTTCAATCTGCCGCCGGACCCCACGGCCAAACGGGGAACGTCACCGACTCACTCTAGAAAAACAGTCGACAAAAGTTGTTTTCTCACGTTCCGCTGTTTCCGTCAGATTACAGTCGGACTTCAAACGCTCTATTTCCCATCAGATGTGTGTTTCATTTTAATCTAATCTAAGCCAATGGTCTGAGCTGCAGGGATGAGACGTCCTTACTGAGGATTTGTCAGCAGGAGAGTTTTAATTGAACTTAAATTCTATCAAAAGAGGATTGTGAAAAGAATGCTTGTGTTTGAGACACAAATAAATGTTATCAATGAAGTTCTGACTTTAAATCAGGATTTTTTTTTCTTCTTTTTTTACACTTATTTAACTTCGATATTTGACTTTATTTACTTGCTTGTTTTTTGTTCCAGTTTTCTCAGTTGTGAGAAAACAAAAATGTGAAATTCTAAGAAGGAAAGTGAATTAATTTTAAGCCTGAGCTGCGACGCACGTGTCTGAAGCACAAGTCATTTTTCACACGTAGCTCTAAATCCTCTTCAGTAGCTCCGAAGTTTATAGAAGAAAGTTTAAGAAAGCTGATATTTAAGAACTAAAGCTGACTGAGCTGAGTTCAGGAGGAACCACAGATTTTCTATTTATCTAAATGACCTGGATATTTTAAAGTTTGAGCTTCTGTCTCTCACCCTGGAGGCCGCGTGAGTGTGTGTGTGTGTGTGTGTGTCTGTGTGTGAGTGAGTGTGTGGGTGCGTCTGTGAGTGAGTGTGTGGGTGTGTGTGTGAGTGAGTGAGAGAGTGTGTGGGTGTGTGTGTGTGTGAGTGAGTGAGAGAGTGTGTGGGTGTGTGTGTGTGAGTGAGTGAGAGAGTGTGTGTGTGTGTGAGTGTGAGAGAGAGTGTGTGGGTGTGTGTGTGAGAGAGTGTGTGTGTGTGTGTGTGAGTGAGTGAGAGAGTGTGTGGGTGTGTGTGTGTGTGTGAGTGAGAGAGTGTGTGTGTGTGTGTGTGAGTGAGTGAGAGAGTGTGTGGGTGTGTGTGTGTGAGTGAGAGAGTGTGTGGGTGTGTGTGTGTGTGTGAGAGAGTGTGTGTGTGTGAATCGTAGGCGTTGGGAGCAGATCTCAGGGTCTGGTTGTCGGGGGTGTGTTGGTGCGTACATAAGCGGGTCTGAACCCGCCCTGACCGCGTGCAGAGTTCCGCTGGGAGGTGAGAGCGAGCGTCCGGAGGTCGGCCCGCGGCCGCCGCCCCCCCCCCCGAGGAGGCCTTAACTAGCTCACAGCTCCGTCGGCCGAGCGGCCCCGCCTCCACACACACACAGAAACCCACTCATGTTTTACACCACTTCTTTCATATCCGCAGCTTTTAACGGGGACAAATGAAACATACACGAGCTCTGTGTTCTGTGAACATCAGCGTACGGAGGCCAGCGCAGGACAATGCTGCTATAAATAACCTGGTCCTGTTTGAACGCTATTTTCAAGCCAACAGCGACGCGTCGGAGGGTAGAAAAGCACAGTATTTTTAAAAGATTTGTATAGAGTTCTATGACATTTTATAGAGGTTATCTGAACAAAAACCTGTTTGACACTGACGTGTGGATTGCCAAAAAAGAGACATAGTATCTAGATAAACATAAATATTATTATAATTATTAGATTTATGGGTTCATGTAAGAAGCAATATTTATTCTGAATGATTCCTGGTTGTGTTTGGATTTTCACGTTAAAGTTACATATCATGATCACCTGTCAGTGATGACGTGTTGCCTACATACAGTTTTACTGCAGGAGGAGACGAGACGTGGGGGATTTAGCAGCACTTTGGAGCTTTTGTAGAAACGGGACGAGCCTGAAGACGACGCGCCGGGACAGGCTCGGGCCGGGGGTGCGTGGCCCCGCCCACCGCGCTGCGATTGGCTCCCACGCGTTTCACGAGGCGAGCTCCCGAGAAGCGCGCTCATTGGCCTCTAAAGTGCAGTCGCGCGTGTGGTCGTCCACCCTCAAACACGAGGGTGCGAACGGTATTTAAAGGTTACACGTGAATAACATCAGCAGTCGGCTGACTTCTTGAGCTGGACGTGAGTTTTCCTCTAGTTCTACACTTTTAGAAAAGTTTCCAGACTGGCAGGAATAAGGAAAACTTTATTTTTTTAGATCTCAAACGGGAGAGAAAGGAGAGCAGACTTAATGGTTGTTGGGGGGGGGGTCGCACTGCAGCCAGCCACCAGGGGGCAGCACCGCCACACGACCTTTATCGTCCAGCCAATCTCAGCGTGGCGGGGCGGAGCCACGTGATCCGGCGTTGGTAGTAGGAGACCAAAGTGTTTCTGTAAACCTGCTGAAGATGCTGTAAATCCTCCACCGTGAGCCTGTGAAGACGTTTCCTTTCTGAAGCCGGTTCTCCTGACAGCCACCGCCTGCCTGATTAGACTGCTTCCATCCTCCGAAATCCCCCAAGTCTAGAGAGTCTGTGTACAAAAAAAAGTGCAAAAACATGTAAATCTTCTAAAAATATATGTATAATTGCCGGCCATCTTGGTAGGAACCTATATGAAACCTATATATATGTATGTATACGAACATAAATCCAGCACAAAGATTAGCGGTGGCTTGGATCAGCCGGTCACTGAGCAGTTTTCTGTGTGGAAAAATGTAGAGCTGAGTAGAAGTAGAGTTCACTGACCCCACCCCACCCCACCAGAAGACCACTCCCACCTTCATCATGTCCAGATTTTGGGTTCTTCTTCTTTCATTCATGAAGTTCTGATTTTCTCATCGATAGACTATTCTTTAAGTCCTTCCATAGAGGCTAAGACATTCTCAGTAATTTGTGCAGACTTGTGTTCATGTTTTCTATGTTGCTGTAATTTTGTGCTACTGAATCATCATAGTCGACTAATTACTGAAATGAAAAGAGAGAGAATTTTCTGTAACTGCACTCTTCCTTCCATCCTCCCCCCTTTCTTCAGATCCTCAAGACTTCTTGTATGGCAACCAAAATTCACTGTAAGAAATAAATATAATATTGCACTAACGTGGCCTCCTCTCTGTCCACCCCAAACCAACGCGGTGAGGCCTTCAGCTTTCGTGGAACCTCGTGTCCGTCACGCTCCGTCTCCTCCTCTGGTCCTCCTCAGGAGATCCCGAAGGTCTTCTCGCTCTCCCCGCTCCATCAGACCTGGCGTTTGGAGCCACAATGTCTTTATTATTTGGTTTTTAAGTTAAGTTTGCCTTTGGATTTGCTGTCTGATATAAAGAGATTCAATGTTCTCGTCTGCGGGTGAGAACCTGGTGACGTCGCCTTTAACCTGCATGTAAATATCGCTTTGCTGCAATGGGTGATCGCCATGACAACATGTTGGAGGGGACGCCGAACCAAAGCAGCACTTGATGGGTTCATGTTTATATTAAACTTCAGTTTTCTGAGCTGAGACATTCGACTCCGTTCGGTGTCCTGATCACACTTATCGATCACTCGTAACCAAACGCAGCTTTAACCCAGTTAGACACTATTTGTGGTCTCCTGTACCCTTTTGGCTCTAAACATGATGTGATAGAGCGAGTTGCACCTGGTAGATCAGAAAAACCAGGCCGGACCCCAGGATGTCGGAGCTGGACTCCGACACCGCTGGTCTAGAGGCGCTAAGAGCTAAGAGACGCAGACTCAATGTAAACATCATGTCAGACTCTGTTACAACAACACAACGAATTTCCTTTGATTCTAAGGAAGATGCTAAAGTGTATATTCAGTCTTTATGCAAACTACACAAAATTTCACTTGCAGATCAACAACAACAACAACCTCATGAGATGGTTGAGTAGAAGTGAAAGTATGAGCATCCTTTCAAAATAAGACTCTAATTATTTAATCCTTTTGTGTTTCTTTTTTCACTGATCACAACAACCAGCACGACACAAGAGATCGTCAAAGATGCGTCTCTTTTACTTCCTTCTGTGTGATATCACCCCCTTCTTATTTTATGTCTTTCTTTAAGGGGACAGACCCATCAGCCTGGGGGGGGGTATTGGCAATACGATCGAATCTATTTGGGATCAAAGCCTTTAAAAATAAAAAGCAAAAATAAAGCATTGAGGTGTATCAAAGACCGAAAAAGCTATATATACGTATATGTACCTAACCTAGCTTATCTCATCCCCTCAGTACGTTTTTGCTTGTTGTCTGGTAATTTTGAGTGAGCACTTTAATAAAGTAAACATGCCTTCACATTCTACCAATCTTAAGGATCTGAGCCTTAACAAATCAGGTGAGATTAATATCCTGCTTTCTTTGTCTGATTCACTCAATGTCAAAATATGAAATTCACAATTGTGTTTAATGATTAGGAAAAACCAACACTTTAGTGATGCGAAGACAGAAGGTGACCCGTGAGAATAGACAAAAGATCTTACACAGACATGCTCTGAGTGCACCCACCATTGGGGTGGGGTTGAAAGAAATATGTAAGCAGCTCAGAAAAACCAAGTCAGAGCAAGGACCTCAGAGACCTCGGCAGCTCTCTAAATGTGTGGTGCTGTCCAGCAGTCCCCCACAACCAGGGACAACGTCCCCTGGTCCTTTAAAACCAGCGACACAGCCCCATGTTCCTCCCACACCAGCCACACAGCCCCCTGGTCCTTCAGTGAAGCAGCCCACAGCAGCGAGCCCCAAGTCTGTGCTGTTGCCCATCAGTCAAGGTGAGTTCAAGGTGGAGAGATGAGTGAGTGTGAGCACTAGACATCTTCACAACCGCACTAAAACACACCTTTCTATTTGCAGAAGAATTCCGGAGAAACTTTGTGGGAGGCAAGAAACTGGGAAACGGGGCCTTTGGGTGTGTTTTTTCTGGACACAGAATAAAGGACTCTTTTCCAGTAAGTACTTTTATTGGACACCCCCACACACACTCACACACACACTCTTCACTGCCCTCACTAATACAGGTGATTCTCTCCTGCAGGTTGCGATTAAGTGCATTCCCAAGCACCTGGTCAAACATGTGCCAGTGGTAAGAGAGCTGTTCCGTGTTTTTGATGATCATGAGTAAACCACGGACGAGCACATGTAAACGTGTTGTTTGTGTCTTTAGGTGATCAATCAGCAGGTGCACACAGTGCCCTTAGAGGCTCTGTATATGACAATGGCCGCAGGGGAGCCAGTTGCTGCAGGGCAAAGAGCCCCCATCTCCCTACTAGCGTGGTGCAACCTTGAGCGGGACGTCCTCCTCATCATGGAGCGGCCGAAGGTTTGCAAGGACCTGGTAGAGTACATGAAGGTCTACCAGATGACTGAAGGACTGGCCAAGGTAAAGAGGCTTCTGTGACCCTGGACGCTGTTCCAGCTGTGCACATGTGGAAATATCTCTGAACGCTCTCTCACTCTTCTTCTCTGTCAGATCTTCATGAAGCAACTCGTGGCTGCGGCCCTTCATCTAAACAGGGCAGGAATCTTTCACAGTGACCTGAAGCGAGAAAACCTCCTGATAGAGCACTGTGACGGGTGGAGCACGCCTCGAGTGCGCATCATCGATTTTGGGTGCGCCGCTTTTGTGACACCAGGACACACCCCCTATGCCGGTTCGTACCACTCTTTAATTGATGCGTTCAGACACTCAACTGCAGAACTTTTATTGAAAAGGCCCTTCTTTCCTCACAGGTACGCTGTTCTATCAGCCCCCAGAGCTGGCCACCCGGGGGATGTGTCAAGCGGGGCCGGCTACAGTTTGGCAGCTGGGCGCCATCCTGTTGGAAATGCTGAACGAGGACGTTAGCTTTGCCACGCAGCACTTCTACATCAACCCCCATTTATTAGGGAGGGAGATCGCACATTTGAATGTGTCACAAGGTAAAACTAAACACTCAAATCCCCTTAACTTGTAACCAACGAGTGCAGCTCTCACTGTAGACTTGACCTTGCTCTCCGTCTGTCCCTTTCTCAGCTTGCAAACATTTCCTCAGCGGATGTTTCAGCTTTTATCCGGAGACGCGGATGACCATGGAGCAGATGTGGGGGCATCCATGGTTACGCTGAAGCCCTCAGGAGCTACAGTTGTGGCACCAACTGAGAATAACGGATGCTCTAAATACGGCCGCTGGAATCACAAGTGTGTTCATGTTGGACTTGATGTGCAAGATTAAGACACTTCTACCAAAGAATGAATGTTTACAAGCACAAGAAAAAAGGAAGGAATAAAGACCATCTTTTATTGACTCCTTTGGATCTGCCCGTGCCAAAAGAAACAGAAATGTCCTCATGGCTATTTATTTATTTATTCTCTATAAATATTGATGTTCATCATCTTATTTGCACTTATTAAAATAATGTACAAGAACAATCTAATTACTTTTTGTCTTTTCTGGTTATTTAATGTTATAATGATGACCATGGGGTCCGGTCGGCACAGCCCGAAGAGGCAACAAGGGGCCCCCTTCCAGTGGACTCACCACCTGCAGGAGGGGCCAAAGGGGTCTGGTGCATTGTGTGTTGGGGGGCAGCCGAAGGCGGGGACCTTGGGGGTCTGATCCCAGAAGCTAGCTCTAGGGACGTGGAATGTCACCTCTCTGATGGGGAAGGAGCCTGAGCTGGTGCGCGAGGATGAGAAGTTCACACTAGATGTAGTCGGCCTCACCGCGACGCTTAGCAACGGCTCTGGAACCAGCCTCCTCCAGAGGGGCCGGACTCTCTTCTACTCTGAGAGGCGACGGGCAGGGGTGGCACTCCTTGTTGCCCCCCAGCTCAGTGCCTGTACGTTGGAGTTTACCCGGTGGACGAGAGGGTAGCCTCCCTCCACCTTCGGGTGGGGGGACGGATCCTGACGGTTGTTTGTGCCTATGGCCCGAACAGCAGTTCAGCGTATCCACCCTTTTTTGGAGTCCTTAGAGGAAGTACTGGAGAGGGCCCCTTCTGGGGGTTCCCTCGTCCTCCTGGGTGACCTCAACGCTCACGTGGGCCGCAACAGTGAGACCTGGAGGGGCGTGATCGGGAGGAATGGACCCCCCCGATCTGAACCCGAATGGTGTTCAGTTGTTGGACTTGTGTGCTCGCCACAGATTGTCCATAAGGAACACCGTGTTCAGTCATAAAGGGGTCCATATGTGCACTTGGCACCAGGACACCTTAGGCCGCAGTTCGATGATCGACTTTGTGGTGGTGTCGTCGGATTTGGGGCCGCATGTTCTGGACGCTCGGGTGAAGAGAGGGGCGGAGCTGTCAACCGATCACCACCTGCTGGTGAGTTGGCTCCGATGGGACCCTTCCCCAAGTGGAGGAGTTTAACTCTACACACGTGTGTGAGCAGCTCTACATGTGTGTGTGAGCAGCTCTACATGTGTGTGTGAGCAGCTCTACATGTGTGTGAGCAGCTCTACATGTGTGTGTGAGCAGCTCTACATGTGTGTGAGCAGCTCTACATGTGTGTGTGAGCAGCTCTACGTGTGTATGTGAGCAGCTCTACATGTGTGTGAGCAGCTCTACATGTGTGTGTGAGCAGCTCTACATGTGTATGTGAGCAGCTCTACATGTGTGTGTGAGCAGCTCTACATGTGTATGTGAGCAGCTCTACATGTGTGTGAGCAGCTCTACATGTGTGTGTGAGCAGCTCTACATGTGTGTGTGAGCAGCTCTACATGCGTGTGTGAGCAGCTCTACATGTGTGTGTGAGCAGCTCTACATGTGTGTGTGAGCAGCTCTACATGAGTGTGTGAGCAGCTCTACATGTGTGTGTGAGCAGCTCTACATGCGTGTGTGAGCACCTCTACATGCGTGTGTGAGCAGCTCTACGTGTGTGTGTGAGCAGCTCTACGTGTGTGTGTGAGCAGCTCTACATGTGTGTGTGAGCAGCTCTACATGTGTGTGAGCAGCTCTACATGTGTGTGAGCAGCTCTACATGTGTGTGTGAGCAGCTCTACATGTGTGTGTGAGCAGCTCTACATACGTGTGTGAGCAGCTCTACATGTGTGTGAGCAGCTCTACATGTGTGTGTGAGCAGCTCTACATACGTGTGTGAGCAGCTCTACATGTGTGTGAGCAGCTCTACATGTGTGTGTGAGCAGCTCTACATGTGTGTGTGAGCAGCTCTACATGCGTGTGTGAGCAGCTCTACATGTGTGTGTGAGCAGCTCTACATGTGTGTGTGAGCAGCTCTACATGAGTGTGTGAGCAGCTCTACATGTGTGTGTGAGCAGCTCTACATGCGTGTGTGAGCACCTCTACATGCGTGTGTGAGCAGCTCTACGTGTGTGTGTGAGCAGCTCTACGTGTGTGTGTGAGCAGCTCTACATGTGTGTGTGAGCAGCTCTACATGTGTGTGAGCAGCTCTACATGTGTGTGAGCAGCTCTACATGTGTGTGTGAGCAGCTCTACATGTGTGTGAGCAGCTCTACATGTGTGTGAGCAGCTCTACATGCGTGTGTGAGCAGCTCTACATGTGTGTGAGCAGCTCTACATGTGTGTGTGAGCAGCTCTATATGTGTGTGAGCAGCTCTACGTGTGTGTGAGCACTCTCCAGCAGAGGAAGCTTGTGAAGTCACTCACATGAGCCCAGCTCACGGATGAGCGTCTGCAGACCTTCTTCTGTCTGTGAGCAGTGTTGTGCCCGACTTTCTGAAGCTAGCTTGGGCCAAGCAGCCCCAGCCTTCTCACTAAATGAATGTATTAAATGAATGTCTGAAGATCAATTGTTTCTCTCAATCCTTGTTTTTAGCTAAATTTAGCTAAAAAGGTGTGTGTGTGTGTGTGTGTGTGGCCCGTGGGGCCCTGGCTGGGAGCCCCTGTGGCACACGTGCTGGAAAAGGTTGAGGACCCCTGCTTTAGATTCAGTCTTTAAAACTACACAAAGTTTCACTTGCAGGTCAACAACAACAACAACAACAACAACAACCTCATGAGTTGGTTGAGTAGAAGTGAAAGTATGAGCATCCTTTCAAAATAAGACTCTAATTATTTAATCCTTTTGTGTTTCTTTTTTCACTGATCACAACAACCAGCACGACACAAGAGATCGTCAAAGATGCGTCTCTTTTACTTCCTTCTGTGTGATATCACCCCCTTCTTATTTTATGTCTTTCTTTAAGGGGACAGACCCATCAGCCTGGGGGGGGTGTTTTGGGGGGGGGTATTGGCAATACGATCGAATCTATTTGGGATCAAAGCCTTTAAAAATAAAAAGCAAAAATAAAGCATTGAGGTGTATCAAAGACCGAAAAAGCTATATATACGTATATGTACCTAACCTAGCTTATCTCATCCCCTCAGTACGTTTTTGCTTGTTGTCTGGTAATTTTGAGTGAGCACTTTAATAAAGTAAACATGCCTTCACATTCTACCAATCTTAAGGATCTGAGCCTTAACAAATCAGGTGAGATTAATATCCTGCTTTCTTTGTCTGATTCACTCAATGTCAAAATATGAAATTCACAATTGTGTTTAATGATTAGGAAAAACCAACACTTTAGTGATGCGAAGACAGAAGGTGAGCCGTGAGAATAGACAAAAGATCTTACACAGACATGCTCTGAGTGCACCCACCATTGGGGTGGGGTTGAAAGAAATATGTAAGCAGCTCAGAAAAACCAAGTCAGAGCAAGGACCTCAGAGACCTCGGCAGCTCTCTAAATGTGTGGTGCTGTCCAGCAGTCCCCCACAACCAGGGACAACGTCCCCTGGTCCTTTAAAACCAGCGACACAGCCCCCTGTTCCTCCCACACCAGCCACACAGCCCCCCTGGTCCTTCAGTGAAGCAGCCCACAGCAGCGAGCCCCAAGTCTGTGCTGTTGCCCATCAGTCAAGGTGAGTTCAAGGTGGAGAGATGAGTGAGTGTGAGCACTAGACATCTTCACAACCGCACTAAAACACACCTTTCTATTTGCAGAAGAATTCGGAGAAACTTTGTGGGAGGCAAGAAACTGGGAAACGGGGCCTTTGGGTGTGTTTTTCTGGACACAGAATAAAGGACTCTTTTCCAGTAAGTACTTTTATTGGACACCCCCACACACACTCACACACACACTCTTCACTGCCCTCACTAATACAGGTGATTCTCTCCTGCAGGTTGCGATTAAGTGCATTCCCAAGCACCTGGTCAAACATGTGCCAGTGGTAAGAGAGCTGTTCCGTGTTTTTGATGATCATGAGTAAACCACGGACGAGCACATGTAAACGTGTTGTTTGTGTCTTTAGGTGATCAATCAGCAGGTGCACACAGTGCCCTTAGAGGCTCTGTATATGACAATGGCCGCAGGGGAGCCAGTTGCTGCAGGGCAAAGAGCCCCCATCTCCCTACTAGCGTGGTGCAACCTTGAGCGGGACGTCCTCCTCATCATGGAGCGGCCGAAGGTTTGCAAGGACCTGGTAGAGTACATGAAGGTCTACCAGATGACTGAAGGACTGGCCAAGGTAAAGAGGCTTCTGTGACCCTGGACGCTGTTCCAGCTGTGCACATGTGGAAATATCTCTGAACGCTCTCTCACTCTTCTTCTCTGTCAGATCTTCATGAAGCAACTCGTGGCTGCGGCCCTTCATCTAAACAGGGCAGGAATCTTTCACAGTGACCTGAAGCGAGAAAACCTCCTGATAGAGCACTGTGACGGGTGGAGCACGCCTCGAGTGCGCATCATCGATTTTGGGTGCGCCGCTTTTGTGACACCAGGACACACCCCCCTATGCCGGTTCGTACCACTCTTTAATTGATGCGTTCAGACACTCAACTGCAGAACTTTTATTGAAAAGGCCCTTCTTTCCTCACAGGTACGCTGTTCTATCAGCCCCCAGAGCTGGCCACCCGGGGGATGTGTCAAGCGGGGCCGGCTACAGTTTGGCAGCTGGGCGCCATCCTGTTGGAAATGCTGAACGAGGACGTTAGCTTTGCCACGCAGCACTTCTACATCAACCCCCATTTATTAGGGAGGGAGATCGCACCTTTGAATGTGTCACAAGGTAAAACTAAACACTCAAATCCCCTTAACTTGTAACCAACGAGTGCAGCTCTCACTGTAGACTTGACCTTGCTCTCCGTCTGTCCCTTTCTCAGCTTGCAAACATTTCCTCAGCGGATGTTTCAGCTTTTATCCGGAGACGCGGATGACCATGGAGCAGATGTGGGGGCATCCATGGTTACGCTGAAGCCCTCAGGAGCTACAGTTGTGGCACCAACTGAGAATAACGGATGCTCTAAATACGGCCGCTGGAATCACAAGTGTGTTCATGTTGGACTTGATGTGCAAGATTAAGACACTTCTACCAAAGAATGAATGTTTACAAGCACAAGAAAAAAGGAAGGAATAAAGACCATCTTTTATTGACTCCTTTGGATCTGCCCGTGCCAAAAGAAACAGAAATGTCCTCATGGCTATTTATTTATTTATTTATTCTCTATAAATATTGATGTTCATCATCTTATTTGCACTTATTAAAATAATGTACAAGAACAATCTAATTACTTTTTGTCTTTTCTGGTTATTTAATGTTATAATGATGACCATGGGGTCCGGTCGGCACAGCCCGAAGAGGCAACAAGGGGCCCCCTTCCAGTGGACTCACCACCTGCAGGAGGGGCCAAAGGGGTCTGGTGCATTGTGTGTTGGGGGGCAGCCGAAGGCGGGGACCTTGGGGGTCTGATCCCAGAAGCTAGCTCTAGGGACGTGGAATGTCACCTCTCTGATGGGGAAGGAGCCTGAGCTGGTGCGCGAGGATGAGAAGTTCACACTAGATGTAGTCGGCCTCACCGCGACGCTTAGCAACGGCTCTGGAACCAGCCTCCTCCAGAGGGGCCGGACTCTCTTCTACTCTGAGAGGCGACGGGCAGGGGTGGCACTCCTTGTTGCCCCCCAGCTCAGTGCCTGTACGTTGGAGTTTACCCCGGTGGACGAGAGGGTAGCCTCCCTCCACCTTCGGGTGGGGGGACGGATCCTGACGGTTGTTTGTGCCTATGGCCCGAACAGCAGTTCAGCGTATCCACCCTTTTTGGAGTCCTTAGAGGAAGTACTGGAGAGGGCCCCTTCTGGGGGTTCCCTCGTCCTCCTGGGTGACCTCAACGCTCACGTGGGCCGCAACAGTGAGACCTGGAGGGGCGTGATCGGGAGGAATGGACCCCCCCGATCTGAACCCGAATGGTGTTCAGTTGTTGGACTTGTGTGCTCGCCACAGATTGTCCATAAGGAACACCGTGTTCAGTCATAAAGGGGTCCATATGTGCACTTGGCACCAGGACACCTTAGGCCGCAGTTCGATGATCGACTTTGTGGTGGTGTCGTCGGATTTGGGGCCGCATGTTCTGGACGCTCGGGTGAAGAGAGGGGCGGAGCTGTCAACCGATCACCACCTGCTGGTGAGTTGGCTCCGATGGGACCCTTCCCCAAGTGGAGGAGTTTAACTCTACACACGTGTGTGAGCACCTCTACATGTGTGTGTGAGCAGCTCTACATGTGTGTGTGAGCAGCTCTACATGTGTGTGAGCAGCTCTACATGTGTGTGTGAGCAGCTCTACATGTGTGTGTGAGCAGCTCTACATGTGTATGTGAGCAGCTCTACATGTGTGTGAGCAGCTCTACATGTGTGTGTGAGCAGCTCTACATGTGTGTGTGAGCAGCTCTACATGCGTGTGTGAGCAGCTCTACATGTGTGTGTGAGCAGCTCTACATGTGTGTGTGAGCAGCTCTACATGAGTGTGTGAGCAGCTCTACATGTGTGTGTGAGCAGCTCTACATGCGTGTGTGAGCACCTCTACATGCGTGTGTGAGCAGCTCTACGTGTGTGTGTGAGCAGCTCTACGTGTGTGTGTGAGCAGCTCTACATGTGTGTGTGAGCAGCTCTACATGTGTGTGAGCAGCTCTACATGTGTGTGAGCAGCTCTACATGTGTGTGTGAGCAGCTCTACATGTGTGTGTGAGCAGCTCTACATACGTGTGTGAGCAGCTCTACATGTGTGTGAGCAGCTCTACATGTGTGTGTGAGCAGCTCTACATGGTGTGTGAGCAGCTCTACATGTGTGTGAGCAGCTCTACATGTGTGTGTGAGCAGCTCTACATGTGTGTGTGAGCAGCTCTACATGCGTGTGTGAGCAGCTCTACATGTGTGTGTGAGCAGCTCTACATGTGTGTGTGAGCAGCTCTACATGAGTGTGTGAGCAGCTCTACATGTGTGTGTGAGCAGCTCTACATGCGTGTGTGAGCACCTCTACATGCGTGTGTGAGCAGCTCTACGTGTGTGTGTGAGCAGCTCTACGTGTGTGTGTGAGCAGCTCTACGTGTGTGTGAGCAGCTCTACATACGTGTGTGAGCAGCTCTACATGTGTGTGAGCAGCTCTACATGTGTGTGTGAGCAGCTCTACATACGTGTGTGAGCAGCTCTACATGTGTGTGAGCAGCTCTACATGTGTGTGTGAGCAGCTCTACATGTGTGTGTGAGCAGCTCTACATGTGTGTGTGAGCAGCTCTACGTGTGTGTGAGCAGCTCTACATGTGTGTGTGAGCAGCTCTACATGTGTGTGAGCAGCTCTACATGTGTGTGAGCAGCTCTACATGTGTGTGAGCAGCTCTACATGCGTGTGTGAGCAGCTCTACATGTGTGTGAGCAGCTCTACATGTGTGTGTGAGCAGCTCTACATGTGTGTGAGCAGCTCTACGTGTGTGTGAGCACTCTCCAGCAGAGGAAGCTTGTGAAGTCACTCACATGAGCCCAGCTCACGGATGAGCGTCTGCAGACCTTCTTCTGTCTGTGAGCAGTGTTGTGCCCGACTTTCTGAAGCTAGCTTGGGCCAAGCAGCCCCAGCCTTCTCACTAAATGAATGTATTAAATGAATGTCTGAAGATCAATTGTTTCTCTCAATCCTTGTTTTTAGCTAAATTTAGCTAAAAAGGTGTGTGTGTGTGTGTGTGTGGCCCGTGGGGCCCTGGCTGGGAGCCCCTGTGGCACACGTGCTGGAAAAGGTTGAGGACCCCTGCTTTAGATTCAGTCTTTAAAACTACACAAAGTTTCACTTGCAGGTCAACAACAACAACAACAACAACAACAACCTCATGAGTTGGTTGAGTAGAAGTGAAAGTATGAGCATCCTTTCAAAATAAGACTCTAATTATTTAATCCTTTTGTGTTTCTTTTTTCACTGATCACAACAACCAGCACGACACAAGAGATCGTCAAAGATGCGTCTCTTTTACTTCCTTCTGTGTGATATCACCCCCTTCTTATTTTATGTCTTTCTTTAAGGGGACAGACCCATCAGCCTGGGGGGTGTTTTGGGGGGGGGTATTGGCAATACGATCGAATCTATTTGGGATCAAAGCCTTTAAAAATAAAAAGCAAAAATAAAGCATTGAGGTGTATCAAAGACCGAAAAAGCTATATATACGTATATGTACCTAACCTAGCTTATCTCATCACCTCAGTACGTTTTTGCTTGTTGTCTGGTAATTTTGAGTGAGCACTTTAATAAAGTAAACATGCCTTCACATTCTACCAATCTTAAGGATCTGAGCCTTAACAAATCAGGTGAGATTAATATCCTGCTTTCTTTGTCTGATTCACTCAATGTCAAAATATGAAATTCACAATTGTGTTTAATGATTAGGAAAAACCAACACTTTAGTGATGCGAAGACAGAAGGTGACCCGTGAGAATAGACAAAAGATCTTACACAGACATGCTCTGAGTGCACCCACCATTGGGGTGGGGTTGAAAGAAATATGTAAGCAGCTCAGAAAAACCAAGTCAGAGCAAGGACCTCAGAGACCTCGGCAGCTCTCTAAATGTGTGGTGCTGTCCAGCAGTCCCCCACAACCAGGGACAACGTCCCCTGGTCCTTTAAAACCAGCGACACAGCCCCATGTTCCTCCCACACCAGCCACACAGCCCCCTGGTCCTTCAGTGAAGCAGCCCACAGCAGCGAGCCCCAAGTCTGTGCTGTTGCCCATCAGTCAAGGTGAGTTCAAGGTGGAGAGATGAGTGAGTGTGAGCACTTGACATCTTCACAACCGCACTAAAACACACCTTTCTATTTGCAGAAGAATTCCGGAGAAACTTTGTGGGAGGCAAGAAACTGGGAAACGGGGCCTTTGGGTGTGTTTTTTCTGGACACAGAATAAAGGACTCTTTTCCAGTAAGTACTTTTATTGGACACCCCCACACACACTCACACACACACTCTTCACTGCCCTCACTAATACAGGTGATTCTCTCCTGCAGGTTGCGATTAAGTGCATTCCCAAGCACCTGGTCAAACATGTGCCAGTGGTAAGAGAGCTGTTCCGTGTTTTTGATGATCATGAGTAAACCACGGACGAGCACATGTAAACGTGTTGTTTGTGTCTTTAGGTGATCAATCAGCAGGTGCACACAGTGCCCTTAGAGGCTCTGTATATGACAATGGCCGCAGGGGAGCCAGTTGCTGCAGGGCAAAGAGCCCCCATCTCCCTACTAGCGTGGTGCAACCTTGAGCGGGACGTCCTCCTCATCATGGAGCGGCCGAAGGTTTGCAAGGACCTGGTAGAGTACATGAAGGTCTACCAGATGACTGAAGGACTGGCCAAGGTAAAGAGGCTTCTGTGACCCTGGACGCTGTTCCAGCTGTGCACATGTGGAAATATCTCTGAACGCTCTCTCACTCTTCTTCTCTGTCAGATCTTCATGAAGCAACTCGTGGCTGCGGCCCTTCATCTAAACAGGGCAGGAATCTTTCACAGTGACCTGAAGCGAGAAAACCTCCTGATAGAGCACTGTGACGGGTGGAGCACGCCTCGAGTGCGCATCATCGATTTTGGGTGCGCCGCTTTTGTGACACCAGGACACACCCCCTATGCCGGTTCGTACCACTCTTTAATTGATGCGTTCAGACACTCAACTGCAGAACTTTTATTGAAAAGGCCCTTCTTTCCTCACAGGTACGCTGTTCTATCAGCCCCCAGAGCTGGCCACCCGGGGGATGTGTCAAGCGGGGCCGGCTACAGTTTGGCAGCTGGGCGCCATCCTGTTGGAAATGCTGAACGAGGACGTTAGCTTTGCCACGCAGCACTTCTACATCAACCCCCATTTATTAGGGAGGGAGATCGCACATTTGAATGTGTCACAAGGTAAAACTAAACACTCAAATCCCCTTAACTTGTAACCAACGAGTGCAGCTCTCACTGTAGACTTGACCTTGCTCTCCGTCTGTCCCTTTCTCAGCTTGCAAACATTTCCTCAGCGGATGTTTCAGCTTTTATCCGGAGACGCGGATGACCATGGAGCAGATGTGGGGGCATCCATGGTTACGCTGAAGCCCTCAGGAGCTACAGTTGTGGCACCAACTGAGAATAACGGATGCTCTAAATACGGCCGCTGGAATCACAAGTGTGTTCATGTTGGACTTGATGTGCAAGATTAAGACACTTCTACCAAAGAATGAATGTTTACAAGCACAAGAAAAAAGGAAGGAATAAAGACCATCTTTTATTGACTCCTTTGGATCTGCCCGTGCCAAAAGAAACAGAAATGTCCTCATGGCTATTTATTTATTTATTCTCTATAAATATTGATGTTTATCATCTTATTTGCACTTATTAAAATAATGTACAAGAACAATCTAATTACTTTTTGTATTTTCTGGTTATTTAATGTTATAATGATGACCATGAATAGACAGGTACACAGTGTTTAGAGGTCGTTTTGTTGTTTATCCTAAATGTTATTTCGTCACTTTGGGTCACTTCCCTTCACGTCCCACAACAAAAGGATGGTCCCTTTATATCAGAATGGTTCGCTTCAGTCGCACTACAACGTTCGTCCACACGGTGGCGCAAGTGTGTCCGGTTAAAAGAGACATCCACGCGTGTCATCGCAAACGTTTGGTTGGAAATTGTTTATTGTACAGAAATATTTAATAATCACCATGACAACCACTCTGATCCTTTAGCTCTCATAGTTCTATGTAATTTATTCAGTGATTTGAGCGAGCTGCTTGTGGATATTTAACACATATAATGCACATTTCAAATGATGTCAGCATGTTTTATAAAAAGACAAATTATAAAA
Organism: Lagocephalus sceleratus; assembly: GCA_911728415.1. Taxonomy (NCBI): domain Eukaryota; kingdom Metazoa; phylum Chordata; class Actinopteri; order Tetraodontiformes; family Tetraodontidae; genus Lagocephalus; species Lagocephalus sceleratus. Next base: position 11,832,984 of record CAJVRN010000017.1, on the reverse strand, counting down.
AAAACATCGTTATATCGTTAAATGAATAACTGGTACAATAAAGTGATTCTTTTTCCAGAATAGCACGCCTGAAACAAATGTTTTACTCTTAAATTCTTCATTTCTTTGCAGAACACAAGAAGCATCTCAGCCTGCGATGGAACGCAAAAGTAATCGTTAAGGGCGGCGACTCTTCGGTTTACTGATGGGACAAAAACAGACGATGGAACTGAAGCAAACATAATTCATCAAGGTCACTTTTATTATAAAACAGCACAGATGAAGTGAAGCTACACTGCTGCAAGCCAGAGCCGTCATCTGCTGGAATTAAGTTCCATTCATGGTCTTGTTTTTGTCACACACACCTGAAGAAGAGCACAGTGAAGAGAAACAACCTCTATTTCAATCTTTGATTCTCCGAGCATCACAGACGCCTCTGCGCAGCTACACCATGTTGGCGGTGGTCAGTGGAAGTAACGCCGAGGAGAACTCTTCCCTTTAACAGGAAATCCTGACAGATCATAATCCAGAATAAAAAAAAAAAAACCCCGCACAAGTTTAAACTTCCTAAATCAAGAGTCGTTATTTTGGTCCACACAGCCACCGTACACCAACGGCCCCCCCCGTTCTGACAGAAACAACCACAGAAGAAGAAACTGCTCCAGCAAACCCCGGTTGCGACCTTCGGGCTGCGACCGCGCTGGAACACACGGACAAGCCGGCGCCTCCTCCCTCGATTCAGCCCTTCAGCGGGCGGGAAAAGCTTCAGGCTTCAGGAGGAGGCTGCTTCCCTCCAGACGGGGAGGAGGTGGGGGACAGAGACGGCGAAGGATGAAAGAGGAAAATAAAGGTGGTGAGGTCACGAGAGCCTCCCGTGGCGTCCGCGCTCAGGTTCCGAAGTGTGACGGCGGATCCGTTCGCCCCGCGCTCCGTCATTGCCGGACCTCCACGTAATTGGCTGGGAAGAGGCCGTACGCGCCCCTGCACACGCCTCGCCACCAGCCCTCGTCGATCATCTCGATGTTGGTGATGATGTCGTCGGGGTCGAAGGAGATCTCGTCGTCACCGGCTGAAACGGGAGATCGATCGCTCAGGTCAAAGGTCACAAAAACACAGATGGAACTGTGAGACACTGTCTATGATCCAACATCTGGCCAGTGAGCGGTGGTGCGTTTAAGTACAATTGGAATTTTTTCCCCCAAAGCTAAAAAAGGTCAAGGGCACCGACACATCAGGCTGACTGCTGTGCAGAACATCTGGAGAAGGCAGAACAGGCGTCGGTTCTCCACCGCGTGCCGCTGACGCGCGTCGTCTCTGCGGGTTTATCGGAGCATCGGCTGATCTGGTCTGAACGCTCACCTGCTTGGTAGTCGTACAGGGCGACGGCGGTGATGCCGAGGTCCTCGCCGTACTCGTACGCCTGCGCATCTGCAACAGAGACACGTCTCAGACGCCTCCCCGCGGCCCCGGTGGCGTGGCGCCCGGAGGCCCCCCGAGGGCTCACCTGCCGCCGCGGTCTCGTCGGGGCTCTGGTACAGGTCCTCGGGCTCGGCGGGCCGGCGCTCCGGCTCCGGCTCGTACAGCTGCTCCCCGTTCTCCTCGGCAGCATCCGGCTGCTCTGGGTCCTGGAGGGAGACCGACTCGAGTGAGTGGGGGCTGAAGGCGGCTCAGACCCCGATGGATCGGCCCCCCTCATCAACCTGGTAGATGGGAGCAGCCGCGGGCTGGACCGGGGGGGCGGGGCTGGGGGCGGGGCTGGGGGCGGGGCTGGAGGCGGGGCTGGGGGCCCGGGCACTCTCCTGCATCTTCCTCTGCGCCTCCTCCTGCTCCTGCTTCTCCTTGGCCTGCCGCCGCTGGCGCTCCTCCTCGGCCCTCTTCCTGTCCTCGTCCTCCTTCTGCTTGGCCATGTTCTCGAAGCGCGCCTTGATGCTGCCCGTGTTGCTGCCAGCTGACAATCAGAAGCGGCGAATCGGTCACTCGTTACCGAGACAGAACCCACGGGGACGCTGCGGCCTGAGCACTGACCAGCCTCCACAGGTTTGGTCTTCTGGTAGGACGGCGTTGGCTTCTCCACCTCGTCGAATGTTCCTGCAGTCTGACAACCACAGAACAACGTGTGACACACACACACACACACACACACACACACACACACACACACACACACACACACACACACACACACACACACACACACACACACACACACACACACACACACACACACACACACACACACACACACACACACACACACACCTATCCTTGTGAGGACATCTGTAGACACACTCACCTTGTCCATGCGGTCCTTCTGGACTCCAAACTTCCCTCCAAATCCTTTTGAGTAATCTGTGGATGGAGAAAATAAAACCCTTCAGACCCAGAACACGAGGACGTGTCAGGTCGGAAACAGAATGAGAAGAACCGCGCAAAACTCCAGGAGTCCGACAGGGTGGGCGGAGCCATAGCAGACTGCGTGAAGTAATGTCACAGCAGCACCGTTTCTATTCTCAGCCGCCCTGGAGGAGCGTCCCTGTGACTCTTCATGCGTCAGTAACGGTGAGGACCTCGTCTCCCGTCTCAGTATCCTGACGCCTGAAGAAGAGAAGCAGCAGCAGCCCCAGCGCTGCTTTCATCTCAAGGAAAGCTTTGAGTTTGCTGCTCAATAAAATGAGCTGATGTTGAGCAGCTGGTGCTGCGGGGGTGGAAACAGCGGGGGGTCTAATGGGGGGGCCCAGAATCGCAATAATAATGATAATAATAATAATTTGTGATTAAAGGTGGGCGAGGACCAGGAGGAGGTTTGGGTCTGTGCCTTTTTTGGGACTGGTTTGTCCACCTGTCCCTCATACTGCCCTCCAAAGCCCTGCTTATAGTCTGAAACATAACACACACGGGGACAGATAAATACACAAAAGCACACTCACACGAGTACAATAAACCAGCACAGATTACTCAGGTGTCTAATGTTCTGAGAGGGAATTTTTAAACACACAGCTTTTGAACAAGAATAAAAATGTTTACAAAAAAAGAAAAAAGCTTCAACACTTGTTGAACAATGTTGTTCACTGTTCAACGACTTCCTCGTTGCAGGAATGCAGCAACACTTCAGCATGTTGCTGCGTTCCTGCTGCATTTTCTGCCCCCCCTCCATGTTTCTGCCCCCCCCTCCATGTTTCTGCCCCGCTGAACTGTAACTTCTCAATGCGACTGAAATCACGAGTAAAAAGCCAACAAACGAGAGCTGAGGTTTCACTTCCTGTTTGATTGAGGAAGTCATTGAACACTGAACAACCACATTTTGGAACCACAACAACACTCAGCAGGAAGAGGTTTGGGGGCAGAGAAGTTCAAACCCTGCAGTGGTTCTGAGGAGATCGCGTCACCTTTCTGAGACTCGTGCAGCTGGAGCTTCTCCTGGTGGTCCCATCCCAGCGCGGACTTGTCCTGTCTGTCCGTCTGCACGCCAAACTTCCCTCCGAAACCCTTCACGTAGTCTGAGAAACACACCAGAAGCACATTTACAACATCCAGACCTCTAAATCCACCTTCTACATCCAACAGTTTTCACACCAGCTCCCCCAAATTCAACTTTAAAGTTGTTTTTGTTGAGAAAAAAAAACACAAAAGAGCAGGTTTAGCCAGAGACAGGGTGCATTTAAATGTCTTATTGAGGTGAATCTGCTGTCACGGCAACGGGCCTGCGCATTGTGGTGAATTATTGAAGTCCTCCACACGACACCTGGCCGATCAGACCAGGAGCTCTGAGGCCGACACGGCGGTACCCACCTTTCTGGGACTCGTGCTTCTCCGTTTTACCCTGGTACTCGAAGCCCACGGCGCTTTTGTCCACCTTGTCAGTCTCAACGCCAAACTTGCCGCCGAAGCCCTTCGTGTAATCTGGCGAGCGGACGAGACGGCGAGGGAGGAGGAGAAGGAGAGTTAACAGGGAAATAAATCCTGTGTGCATCAGCCCAGTGTGCTCAAAGCACGTCTGTTAGACCCGTGTGGCCTCTCCTCGTCTCACATTAAACCTGGACCCAGCAGCCTGGGCAGTCTGGACCCACCTTTCTGGGACTCGTGCTTCTCAGTTTTGCCCTGGTAGTCGAAGCCCAAGGCGCTCTTGTCCACGCGGTCCGCCTGCACTCCGTAGCGGCCTCCAAACCCGCTGGAGTAATCTGCACAGCAGAGCCAGGGTCGAGGGTCAAAGGTCGAGGGTGAAGCGGCACGAGCAGCACGACTCGCTGCTGTTAACGTCACAGCGCCACAAAGATCCACGCCGTTATCGACAGGAGCCATTAAACGCGCCAGCGCAGCTTCATCTTCAGGCCGCGGATGCAAATGAAAGGGTGGCGACAGCGGGAAGTCGCAGAAAGACAACCATAAAACATTCAAATGCACGGAGCCAGAACGGACTGAGCCCCGAGGACCCGTTCACACGGGCACTGGAGGTTCTGAGAGGACATTTCACACCAGGTGAAATCCAACGTGAGCAGCGAAACACGTTGAAAACGCTTAAAAATGAAATCACTAAGAGCTTGATGGAGTGTCACACTGGTACAAGTCTCACATTCTTCCAGACCTGATCCAGGAGTGAAGCTTTACCTTTCTGAGAGGCGTGCTTCTCAGTCTTCCCGGCATACTCGAAGCCCACAGCCGACTGGAATGAGACAGGAGGAAGCAACGGTCAGTCGGTCCGGTGTGTGCAGATTTGTGTTGTGTTTGGGAGAAAGTTTTAACATCGTGCAGTAAAGAATGAACAGCCCCCCCATTAGCAGTGACCCTCACATCCAGACTCTGCAAGGTAGAGTCCTTGATACCTGGTCAACACGGTCGGCCTGAACTCCAAACTTCCCTCCGAAGCCCTTGGAGGTGTCGACCTGAGAGCAGTGTTTGGACAGCTTGCTCTGGTAGTCGTGACCCACTGCAGACTGAAGAACACACACACACACACACAGTGGAAATGTGAGGGGGAGGGGGCACAAAAGCAGCAGACGTCACAGCACCTGAGGTCAGTGATCCAGACTCCATATTCAAACACACAACAGGTTTGGGCCTCAGCAGGTTCAGACTAACGGCATCGGTGTTGTTGCAGCCGCCATCAAACACACGGGATCACCCGCAGACACGTCCACGAGGCAGCAGCTTGCAGAGCTGCGGGAGGTCCCGGGGATCCATTAGCCTCAGTAATGAATTAGAGCTCAAAGCAGCAGAAGCTGTGTTCTGTGGCGCTGGGGGGGTTATTTCTGTGGTTTTCCAGAGTTGGTGATTTCAGCTTCCTGTCAGTAACCACGGGACGCTGACAGACCGCCACCTTTCATGTGTGTAAGCGCTGAGGCAGAGATAACAGAATTCTTGAAAGAGTCCCTATTTACTGTGATTTTGAATCAAGCACTGAAAGACTCCGGGTTATTCATTGTCATAGCAACCCACAATTTTGGATGAGAAGACAGAATTATTGACTCAGCACTGGATTTTTTTAAAAATAAAATACACAGTAAAAGAAAAACCCTGTAATTGTAAATGTGTATAAATAGCAGTTCCCACTGAACACAAAGGCGTGGGAGTACGGACGTAATGCTGCTGTTGTATTCAAATGTACTGTTTGTTTAAAAGAAATCTCAGCTGCTGTTTGACTTCACCGTCCGCGCTAAATAAGATTACTGTACTTTCTAGTGCCAGACTTCTAAGCCGTACATAAAGGGCTCAGTCTGACCTTGTCCATACGGTCCTCCTGGAGTCCGAACTTTCCTCCGTAGCCGTACGAGGCTCTGGGCATGGTGTCCATCTCCTGCTGCTTCAGGGAGGTGTGTTCTGTGGACACCGTCTGACGCAGCTGGTGGATACTGGGCCACACAAGCACACCAATGAGGCCGCGAACTGGACACACCCGGACCATCGGCTTTTACCCGGTCTGCCCCTCACTTGATGTGCTCCTGATGTCCCGAGCCCGCCACCGTCTTGGCCCCCCAGCGCTGCTCCTTCTCCGACACGTCATTCTGGACAAGCGGGAGAGGGTCGGCAGTGAAACCCAGAAATGAGGAAGAGGTGAGCGGAACAGCACGAGCGGAACCAGAGAAGCGAGAGCAGGTACCTCAAAGTCTGGGTCGGTCTCCCAGTCGTCCGCCTCTTCGCTGGGGGCTATTTTCACCGACTGTCCGGCTGTTGCCTTCCACATTCTGATGCAGCACTCCAAAACACTACAACCAAAACAGACACCGGATCAGCTTCGGACTTCCACCCCCCCGGCCCCCCCCCGACGGATGACAGAACTCTGAACTACCAGAACTATCAGCCGTGTTGTTCCACAACAATGTCGGCAGACGCGTCGCTGGATGGTCTCCAGACCCCAAACTGGGACAAAACCCGCTGATCCCAGTTCCTGACTCAGCGCAAGCCGGACATCTGAGGCCCGATCCAGTCTGCCCCCCCCTCGGACCAGGAAGCAGGCAGGTCCCAACCTCTACCGACATGACACAACCAGACGGCTCACATCCACGCCCTGGGGGGGGGGGCTCTTCTGCAGGGGTGGAGGCTCCTCTATGGGTTTGGGGGCTCTTCTCCCTGGGGTGGGTGGAGGCTGATCTAAGAGGGGCTTTTCTCCCTGGGGGGGGGGTAGAGGCTCTTCTACAGGTATGGGGGGCTCTTCTTCCTTGGGGGGTTGTAGTTCTACAGGGGTGGAAGCTCTTCTGGGGGAGCTCTTCTCCCTGGGGGGTGGAGGCTCTTCACCCCTGGGGGGGCCCTCCGTGTGTCCTGGAGCCCCAGCCCCCCCCCCCCTCGGTGCCCGGGCTGACAGCCCCGTCCGTCCTCGGACACACCTGGAGCTGCGTACGCCCCCTCTCCCCGGCGATGGGGGGCGCTCACCTCGACCCCCCAGGCTCCTCTGGGCTGCCTGGTGCCTGGACTGGGCTCTCTCCCCAGAATCCCGTCGTTTGTCCGCCTCCCAGCTTCTGGAATTTCCTGTTCCAGTTAGCTAGCCTCAGCTAACCTAGCCCGAATGACGGCACGCGCTCGCCTCGGATTTAACCCCCCCCCCCGTCAAACACACACACACACACCGACGTTTATTAAGCGCGATGTTCTCACCTTCGAAGGGGGGGGGGGCTCGGCGGGGCGTGCTGTCGGATGAGTCCTGGTGGAAGATTCCCCCTGTGGCGGACGGGCACTGGGAATCTGCGGCTCTTCCGGCTTCTCCCAGTATCCCACTCTCTGCCAGCCGTGACGTCAGAGATGGGCGGGGCCACCGCGACCCCAACCCCCCAACCGCGACCCCCCCCCCCCAACCCCCAACCGCCGAATAACGTCTAATAAAGTTACGTTTAAACACTCCACTGTGCACTTTAAGGCGCTTTTAACATTTTCTACTATTTTAGCTCCCAACGCCCGACGTTTACGAAACATATTTTCATCAAAGATCAACCGCCAGCGCCTTTTAAACGTTGTATACGCAGTTGAAATAAACGACTAATTAAAGGGGTTGAGAAGAGGCATTTTAATGTCATCCCTTATCATTTTTAAGATAAGCAGGATCATTAAAAACCAGTTAAACCAGTTGCCTGGCGCGAACACGTGACCTCTAAAGCAGGCGGCTGCAGCGGAAAAGTATGTTTCAGTATTTTATTGAAAGTAAGCAATAAATAATGTCGTGATAAAAATAGTTTATAAGTATTCCGACTGTACATCATTGTTACAAGATCAGGAAGAGAAGAAATAAAACGACAGCGACATGATTTGCATTGTGCATTAAAGATTAAAATCACCAAAAACAACAAAAAAAAGCATTTCTAATTCAGTTACATGTGTAAGAAGAATCGTCGGTTCCTTCTTGTCACCATGGAGACGAGGCTGGAACCCGTGTTGAGGGTTGGACAGATGTGAGGGTCTTGGCTACATTCACAGGAGAGGACTGGGGCTTCAGTCAGGCGAATGGGGGGGGGGCAGGGAGGTTGGTCCATTGACGGAGTCACCGGATGTTTCACATCTTCCAGGTCGAGAACCCGGCGATATCCTCCGGGGTGGAGAGAGGTTTGCTTGGTTAGAGGGACAGTCTGGGCGGGGGGGGGGGGGTGCAGATGCTTCGGCAAAGAGAGGAGGAGGAGTAGGGCCACCGGTCAAGAGTGATATGTGGAATGTGAACATGTCCATTTCTGACTTTCCTCTCAGAACTCAAAGTTAGAACCATCACCCCAGCAGTACGTTGGGAATAAGAAGAAATTCCAAAACTAAAGAAAGGAAATAAATATATTTTTTTGCAAATATCCAAGAGAGGAGTGATAAAAAGTTAATGAATCAGATTAGAATTGTGGGATTAGAGGGAGGCTGAGTCAGAACTCTAAGTCTGATGTACGCGTGTTGGGAACATTCCCCTGTAGGATGTGGATGGAGCGAGGACAGGAGGGCCGGTCTGACGCCCCCAGATGGGATTACTTTAACTTCACTGAAGAGGCCGTTTCTCCAATAAAATAAAGCAAACACTAAAACCAAAGTCGCAACTTTGATCAAGGTCGTTAAGGTCAACCTCCTTGGGTAAAGTCAGAAGTGGAATCTTCCGAACGCGGCCCTCGCCGTCCTCCAAACGGGATGGAAACCTCAAAGGCTGTCTGCATCTGAAAAGAAGCCCTTTTGTTTCTGCTACTCTCATATGGCTTTAAGTCTTAAACTCGACATTGTTTGTTTTGGTATCGACGATATGATATAAAGACGAGGCAGAAGGTAGGATTTCTGTTTCACGCCAGTCATCGCCACGGCCTGGCCCGGCTCGCCGGCTGTTCTGATGGCTGAGTCAGCGTTGTGCAATCTGTGAAACACGACAGCAACTCCAGCATTTTGTCTGAAATTCACAAATCAAGTGACCTAAGAGCTGCATTTACACACAAAGTAATCACAGGTAACGGGCTAGAAAAAAATTACATCCGTTAAAATGGGCAGAGGATATGAATTCAGTTATATCACAAACACAAGAATTAGAATCAAATCAAAGAGAGAAAAAATACATCTGGTCAATAGAATGAGGATTATAAAAAGATTAGATAAGATGTCTGCTGGTAGAAATATACAAACTGACCATTTAAACATTCAGTTACAAACATCTGAGCTTAATACGGGCACAGTGGAGAAAGTGTTTAAAAAGTGGGCTGATCAAAAGAGGAAAAGGATTATAACTCTAAAAATCAATTCAAAAGTCCCACCGGTTTACATAAATATCATAACAAACAAGGATAAATCTAGAAAGGTTCCTCTGAGAGATGTTTTCAGTTCATCATCCTGGTCTTGAAGGCAGGGAACTCCCCCTCGTCCTCAGACCAGCGGTTACCTATAGAAATAATGAGGATAAACTGAGAGGGGAGGCGACCGACAGGGCAGAAGCGTGGGTGAGTGAGGGGAGGGAAGAGACACAGAGGGGGAGAGGAGGGGGGGGGACGGAAACGTGTGTTAATCAAGCTGCATAGAGAGACCGAAACAAAGCCGCTAACAGCCGTTAGTGTTGTCGAGATATCACCGAATACAAGAACAACAAATATGATTTCGGTCTGGAAAAAAAAAGAAACATGTCAAGAAGATCAAAGTGCAGCACGATGCTCCTCAACAACACTATCAAACTGTTTCCCACTGTCCAACTCAGTGATTCATGCCAGAAGAATGAGTGAGAGTCCTAAACGTGGCCTGTTTAACTACTCTTCCCACCATCTCACAGAAGTCAGTCCAGGCTCCGCCTCCTAGAGACACTGAGTTAACTGCAGCATTGTGGGTACTGTAGTTCGTTAAGTCACTTTTTTTTTTTTTAACAGCACATGTTCAGCTGTTAAGCACGAGACTGAGGCATTGTCGATTCTCCAATGAACCCAGGGAAAAAATATTAGATGTAAGTTGACATTTATTGATAGGAACAAACAGCTCAGACAAGACTAAGGACCAATCCCAATCCCCATTGGCCTTAACCCTTCATCCCTACGAACAGAGGGCCAGAGGGAGGTGTGAAACACACCCTGAAGAAACCAGACGCACCATCACCCCTTATCCTGGATCTTAAAAGACGCTCAGGCTCCTCTGGGGAGGAACCCCTGGCTGATAGACGTCGGGTGTTACGCTGGCCTGCGGTGTTGCTCCAGGCAGTCATGATGCCATGGAGGAAGCTACAGAAGCCGTTTTATCTAATGTAACCTGACCTTTTCAGAGCATAGATGTTTAATCACTCGTGAAATGCAGCATTTCACGTGGCAGTGTATTGTAGAGAAATCTGTCAGTGGTGAATGTACCATTGCTCTAGCCATTAATAGTTACAGGTGCGTTAGATTGTTATAACCTGAACCTGGTACATTTTAAAATACAACCAACAATTCCAAGTATGGATAAATATTTACATGTGGTAAAGAGGCAAGATGAGGGCTAAGGGGTAGAATTGGGATTGGCCCAAAGGCTTCTGTTACCTCTGTTCCTTTTTTAGTTATAATATGCACATTGTTACCTGGAATAATACAAACATTCTATATTTCAAGAAAAGAAACATCACTGGGACGCTCCCATCTTACCGTTGTGTTAACAAGAGTAGGTCCTGACTGTGGCAGTGTCCAGTCTCTGAATAGACTGACTTCCTGTGTTTCCATGGCAGCAGAAAAGTCACATGCAAAGACATGCCATTAGTCACAGCACAGTTTAAAAAGAAAGAAATCAAATCAAAACAAACCAACAAAGCAGCACAGGCGGTCAAGAAGAATTAAGCATGTGAGCAGCCTGGAGGTGAAAGGTGAGGCAGGCCGGGGCTGGCTCACCGTCCATAGCGCTCCTCTTTGGCTGCATGGAGGGAGACGCAGCGTTGCTGCCCGTCACTCGGAAGTTGGCGGGCAGAGTGTCTGACACCCCCAATGACACTCCCCTCATGTCTTTGGGTCGGAACTTCTTCCTCCACGATGGAGCGCGGCGGAAGTTCTTATCATCATCCTGAAAAGAGTATGAATGAGCGCCTGTGCGTGCGTGTGTGTGTGTGTGTGTGTGTGAGTGTGAATCACCTCGTCTACTCTCCTGTCTGTGCCGAAGGCCAGCAGACTGTTGTACTCGCGCTCCAGAGTCGCTCTGGCCTGCAGAGACCACATGACAGACAAAATAGTGTTATTTGATGTTTGATAAATATTAAATGATTAAAGCTCAGAGAAAATATGAACTTGGACAATAGAGCAGCTGATCTGAGAAGCAAAATCTAATTGATTAGTGAACACAAAGACTCGTGATGTTCAGGCTGCTGACTTGTGGACCTACGACAGGACTGGAGGTTTCTGCTCACTGAGACGTTGTGTCCATAATTCACTCAGAGTTCTTTTAACATAAACACATTTTTAGCCCGTGCCGTCATGCGGCCGTGCCCATGTTGTCGACTCCCTGCTCCGACCCAATGGGGGGGAGCTGGCGAGGAGCTGAGCGTACCTGCGTATTCTGCGTGGGGATCTGCAGCAGCAAGGCCAAGGCATTGTGGTCGAACATCTCGTCGAGAGCGAGCAGCGCGCCGTGGACTCCGCTCTCGTAAAGGTTGCTGCTGTACTCCTTCAGCCCGATGGCCTGGACCCAGCTGATCACGCGCTCGTTACTCCACACCAGCACGTCTGAAATCGCCGGTAGGCAGCGGCCATGAGCGCCGGTGTGGGAAATGTGTGCGACATCGCCCCAGACCAGCAGTTCGTTACCTTGAAGGTCCATCTGAGACGCCTCCCGTTTCTTCTCCAGCTCCTTCCTGTCGTAGTTGAGCCTCCTCAGGCACATCACTCCGCACTGAAAACTGTTCCTGTTGCACAGCAGCAGCGTGTCATCACCTCCGGCCGCTCTGTGGAACCGGCAGCTCTGATGACCCCCTTTACCTGTGGAAGCTGTCCACCATCTTCAGCTGTCCTCTCAGGTCCTTTTTGGTGAGGTGGTCGAGCATGCGGGCGTCCACCAGGGACTCCATGAAGTAGGAGCGATACTGCGGCAAGCCCAGGCTGGGCAGCCACTCGTTCCCGATCCATTCATGGTTCATGTCGCCGTACGCCAGCGTCTGGTTCACAGAGGAGAGGGCTTAATCAAAGCTGTCAGGGTGATGCTCAGAGGGTGGAAATAGACTGAGATCAAAGACTGATAACAGAATTTTTTCTGCTTTAATAAATAACTGATCAGAATCTGAAAAAACATGAACCTTGGTAGTTGTGTTGCTGTAATAAATCTTAAATGCTAGAGCTGAAGGACATTTGAATATTCAGTATCAATATTTTTATGATATTATTTATGGTGTATGCTAATGAGGTTTACTGTGTTTGGCGTGAGTAGACGTAATGGCAGCCCCACGTTTGACCTCGTACAGTTTGTGGTTTTCACAGGGGAACTCACAGAAACCCTTCAACTCAGAATGGTCCAACGATATAAAGCAAGGATCAACGCAGTTCTAAACCCCTGAAGTCCTCCAAGTTCACTGTCTCTTCACATAGACTATTGGCAGGTAGAGATAATCTCTTTTCCCCACAGATCTTATCGACTCAAGCAAGAGGTGGGAAAGTCCTGCAGAATGTGAATGGATGGTCCAGACATGCTGTGCAGTGTGAAGGGTGACGTGTTAGTGAGGGACGGTGTGCAAACCTGGGCCCAGCTACCCTCGTCATCCTCCTGTGTTAGCATGGTTAGAGTGAGCATGGTGAGAAGAGCAGAAACGTTAGTGAGGCGGCAGCGCGGAGGCAGAGCAGCTGCATGTGAGCACATCAGTCAACAAAAAACAAGCCAGGCACGCACGACATGGAAAGACAGCACACAGGAAGGAAAGACGGTGACGAGGCCACGATGGTGACGGGTGAGGCAGCGCCAAAAGAGGCCGTCAGAGCCGTGAACAGAGCTGGTGGTGCGATGGTTCAGACACCACATGACGCTGTGGTGGAAGTGCGAGGCAGACGGCCATCGACACCAACGCTGGTGAACAACGTTAACTGGTCCTGATTCGTCTGCCGTAAAGGCCCGATGGTTCTTTGGCTGTTCTCAAGTACTGGGTCTGGACCAGCACACAGACCATCTCTGACACACACCCGTGTCCGGGGTCTCCTCTACTGGTTTGGTAGACACCAGGGATCAGGGCCGTGATAGAGTTTATACACTGGTCTGATCATTTCACGTGTTTTTTTCCTCATATTTAATTAAAAAATGGACATTTATAACGGAAACAAGCATGCCACCCATTTCTACTGAAAAGTGTTATTTAAAAAAAAATCAGCTAAAACTGAGGAAACACCACACAATATTTACAGCAGACGGGATGCGGGAGATGCATCCCTAATGGTGAGTTTACCTCCCTAATGGAGTTTCAGTTGTGATACGGTTTACTTTAAAACGGTAAATGTTTAACTAAACAACCAGGAACAGGGGGAAGCAGAAAATGGGCAGATGGTGCTGCAGCTGTGGTTGCTGTGTAGTGAATCCCCAGTTTAAAGCTGTGAATAAAATAGCCTAAGGCGACAGCAGGAGGCAGCGCTCTGTGCTCACGCTCTCCTCTGATGCGTCAGGCGCTTTCTTGCTTATGCAGAGTCACGAAGCCAGAACATCTGACCTTCGCTAAGAAACTAGACGCAGCAAAATCTCACGCAAAACTAATTACTACAGCAGGACACACATGTAAAGACTAAATGGAGAGCTAAAAGCAGCACTAATGAAAAACACAACACAACATTGTTTCAAGCTGTCGGCAAAAGCACAATATTAAACAGACATATTGGTTATTTCATGCAACACGGAAAGACCGGTAATCCAAGAGGCAACTTGGAACCAGCCCAGCTGTTCCCCACAGCACCAGGAAGCTGCCCGCACCAGGCCAATCAGCACAGACTAACCGTGGTGGGCGTGGCTGCCAAACTTTCCATTTCTTCATGTGTGACCCAAACGTTTCCTGTGGTCTGATCGTGTGACACCCCCAAAATCACATGTGAGAGCAGCGTGTAAAAAGAGAAGGTGAGGATAGAAAGGAAAGAGAGCAGAAAGGTTTTTACTTTGTTATTTTCCGTTAGTGAAAAGGCTTTAACCAGATTCAGAGAATCATTAGCGCAAGCTTAATATATAAGCAGGGAGAGGAAAGTTAAAAGGAGTCACTGAGTCTTCAGTCTAACAAAGAGTCACTCATTACCTATTGGAGGACCCACAGCAGCACATTCTTTACAAGTGTGTGGCCAAACCAATTACCGTTCTGGAGGTGGGCGGAGCAGAGGGGCTGGTGAGAGACATGATTTCCTGGATGGCAAGGCGAAGTTTAAGACGGTGTAACGGGTTGCTGATGCCGATCTCCCGCTGGATCTCTGTGTCTGACAGCGCCGACATGATGGCTCCGCTCTTCACATTAGCGCGGCAGGCTGCCACATACCAGGCTGGCATACCCACCCACAGCTGCCCGCGACAGCAAAGGACAGTGACATTATAGCCATGATAACAAACATCATTACATCAAGTGGTTAACAAAGCACAGCAGCCCAAATAACCTGTGCACATCAGCTAGATATGCACAATTAGTTTAATCGCATCTTATTCATGAGAGTAAAATTGAACTGGAGTAGTTTTATTAGCATAATACAGCTCAAAAGTAAACAAAGTTAATTTGCACCAGGATTCAAAGAATTCAAATTTAATCACTTAGAAAACAAGTTTTTATAATTCTTTATATTGTAACAATTCATGAAATCTTGAAATCAAAACTCAGATTTCAGTTGTATTACCTCCAGCCAGGACACAACAGTTGGTCCGTCCCACTGAGCAAACGGCAGGCCCTGCCTGCGAGCCTCCTCCAGTAATTCATGCCTGAGTTAGATAAATACATATACGTATATTAAAGCTCTACAAACACAAGAAACTACAGAGCTAAGACCCAATGTGCACATCATCAAATCCACACACATAAACCCTGAGTCAGCAGACATGCACGATAAAAACAGAGCAGGAGTTTAAACAGAAAACAGAAACCGAGAGACAGGAAAACAGAAAAGAGAGACATGCTCTTCTGGAAAAGAGACAGAATCCAACTATACTTGTCCACGTCGTATCAGACCTTTTTTGAGGACAAAAGACATAGATCAGCCAGAAGAACCAGAAGTCTTCTTGCAAAATAATTGTGTACAGACACAGTTTTCTACAACATGCATGAAGAGATGCCTTCTAAGCAGTTTGAGACTTCCTGTTCATCCATTTCATGCACATTCAGGTTTACAGGTTCTGTAAGACAGTGGGTCTCATTCAGGTTCTCTCACCAGCGGGGCAAAATAAAGTAGACCACTAGAGGGAGCTGTATGTGAGGGACAGATGCAACCCACCTCACAAAAACTTGTAAAATCAGCTCAACTCGCAAACAGTAAAAGTACTGACATATTTGGTTAACTAGAGAAAACTCAATTGTTTTGTTCTCTTGAATTATTCCTTAATTTGTGTTTACTTGACTGTTTTTCTATTTTTTTTCCAGGGGACAACATGCTGCGAGAGGAAAAAGACACGCTAAAAACACCGGAGGAGCACACTCTTGTTAGTTCAGCTATGTGTGCAAGGTAAAGAGCAGCGGAAAAGCCAGCAGACAGTCAAAGGGACAGAATTCCAGGTCCTGAGAGTCACGAGTGGTGTCAGTGTAAGGCCAATGGAAGTGCAGGAAGGCAGAGAAGGGAGAGCAGAAGCAATATGAACCTACTTACCCTGTCTTTGGACTACACATGGAATGAGATGATAAAAAAAGAAAAGGAAGGTTGGCAACATAAAGACAAAATTATGAACGGACGCTGATTAAAAAGCTACATGGAAGAAAAACAACTCTTGTGATGTTTGTTTCACATAAGAAATCAAGGAAAGCACATAAAGAAATGTGGGGATGAAGCAGAGGTGTGGGGTGGATGGTTGGAAGCAGCGTGGGCCAGATGGTGGTGGTGGGGGGTGAGTTGGAGCCAGCCTACAGGAACACGTCTTGTGGACCCCTACACAGTCAACATTTACAAATATACATCGCAGTCTGCCAAGAAAACACTTACTTCTTCTGCAGCTTCCTGTTCTTCTCTGCAGGACCCCCCAGGGTGCCCATTCCTAAACCATCCTTCGGAGAACTCTCTGACTCTGGAGTACCAGCTGGAAACACGACAACAGCTGTGAGTTAAACAAAATGATGTGAACATCATTTTTCAGGATTTATGTCAGATGTCTTTAGTCTTTTCCTGACTGTGACATCTTCAATCTGACCTTGACTGGGAGAGTCTTTGCCAGGAATGCTGGGTCGGCCTTTCTCTTTCTTCCCAAAGAGGCGTCCGATGGAAGACTTGATGCTCTTTTTCTTGGCTGCTTTGTTGAGGGAGTCCTGGCTGCTGTTGCTGCTGCTGGGGTTGCTGCCCTGACCGTCCTGCAGGCCGGACAGACTGTACACCAAGGTGACACAAGGTGAGACAGAAGTGAGGAGGACAAACAACAACAACAACAACAAAAATCCTCAGCTCAGATCAACAGCACGGTCCCCACCCTCGGATGTCCCTGATGTCTTCGTGGCTCGCAGCGTGGCCGGCCTCCCTGTTCAGCCGCATGGAGCGTGGCGTGGTGGGAGGGGACGTCTCGCAGCGGATAGTGGCCTTGTCTTCCTGGGTGGCCTATGGAACAGTGGGACAGAACATTGAAAAGGCTCGTTGTGGATGTTAGTGACCCTGCTGAAAATGAATTAAATCATGAGGTTTCAATGAATGAGTTAATTATAAAAAACAAATACAAAGTTTTTGTATCCTGACCTGTGCCAATATTCAACTACTGCTGCTTTAATAAATGAATCGGTTTGACTGTTATAAGTTTATTGTTTCTCATATGAGTAATGAAACCATTCATGGTTTCAGCTGTGGCAAAGTTCCACTTTAAAGAACTCAGAAGAGGAGTGTTAATGTTTGGGGCGGAGCAGCTGTCCGGTCTTTACTGTAGCTCTCTAGTTTACCTTCCTGCGGTGCTTGCGCAGGTCACTAGGCTGAAGCATGGCAAAAAAGAAAGAGAAGAAAAGCAGTTAGTAGTGGGATTCAAACCTAGCGGTGCACACACACACGCACACACCCACGTACACACAGACAAATGCACGCACGCACACATACACTTGCGTACACACAAGCACGCACGCAAAAAGACGTGCAGTTTTTGGAGGAAATACATTTTGCAAAAGGAACCACTGCAGATCACACTGAAAGTCAGTTCAGGGGGCAGGACGGGTGCAGCCAAACTCAAAGTGTGCGAGTGTCACAGTGATATTAGGTTCGCAATTGAGTCGATGTAAAGACGCAGGAAAACGAGCCAGGAACAGGCGGCAACCAATTACAACCTGTTTAGTGTTAACAGACAGATGCCTTCAGTGTACGTGTGAGAGACGTGAGCTTGGCAGGACCTGACACCTGAATCACGAACCATCTGTTCCACTCATATTTTCCACTCTGCAGCTATAAAAGGGTGATGGGGTTGGTAGATTTTTCCCTGCAGCATTCCTCATAGACCTGGCATTAGCCGAGCAAATAAACCATCAGTGTGCCACATTTCTTAGAGTTTCTTTTGCCCCGAGGAGGAAAATACCTAATCACTCATTTCCTTTTCTCAAATGATGTAGCGGGGCAAGGGCAAGGAAGAGATCGAGGGCTATAAAAGGGAAACAGGAAGAGGAAATTGAGGGGGTGAGCAGTAAACTAATTTAATCACCTAAAATCATATTCCCCCCAAGTCTCCTCTTGCTAAGGAATAATTTAAAGTCAGATGGGAAGAGTTCCATGTTACCCTCAGTCCTTAAATTCCTCATTTAACATGATGAATGGGTCAGTGAGGGGGATCAGTGACCTTCTTCTGCCTGAAATACTGCAACAACAGAGCAAGTTTTCAATCCTGAAAAATGGGGACACAGTCAAGTGGACTGACTGGTGCCAGAGCTACAATTAACAGGAAACAGGACACAGTAGCTTCCACATTTCCACTTCATTTCAAAGATATGTTTTGAAGAGAAAATGTCAAAACATCTTCTGCTGCAGACCCAAGCAGATGTGCTCCACTTTTAACAATCATTACCTAGCCATATGTCTGAAAAGTGACCGAATTATCCTGGAAACCATTCAAGTGCTCACAGAGAGGGATGTTTGAAGAGTCTAATTTGTCCCTCATGATATAAAATGACCTATGGCCCCTGTGGACAGGTACCAACAACAACCTATCAAATTTGTCCTCGAGCAACCTCTCACGTAATCAGAGCTCTCGTGAAAAGAAAAACATACAGTAGGATTAAAACAGGAGTACACTTCAGGAAGGGAGGAGGAAAAGAGTCAGGCTGCACCCGACCAGAGAGGAAATGTAGCTATGGAAGCGTTATGGGTACCTGCAAGTATGGTGAAAAGCTAAAGGCTGAAGGGGGGGCAGTGAAGCCAGTGGAGCCATAGGGCAGGTAAGTTAGTGTCTGCTGGGACAGGGAGCTCTGGATGATGTATGGCTCATAGCAATACTGCTACAGGTGTGTGGGGGGTGGGGGCAGTTACACGAAAACATTGTTAAATTCTCTCAGTGGAAGAATCGTCTTCATGAAATGATACAGGAGGTCAGTTTCCTTCAACACAACATCTTCATACTCATCAATAACATATATTTTGAGTGATCTAAATATTGTTATGAGTCCATAAGAAGCGGTAAAAAACATTACCAAGGTCATGACACCCATTCGGTCCAGCTCCCTGTTGGGGCTGCGTGGAATGCGTCTAGGGGTGGAGTGACCAGAGCCAGGTGGCGAGCCCCCCAGGGAGGAGCCCATACAGAGTGATGGAGGGATGGAGCTCATGGAGCGGAAACGTCCTCCCAGGCCATCGTTGCTGCCCACCCGACACTCGATCTCTTCTGCCCGTATAGCTGTGCTTTCCTTCTCCTCCTGGATCATCCTGGACAAACATGAGAACAAGGTCAGGGGTTAATTAATAACCACTGCCAGGAGGCAACAAACAATATTTCTTTAGTTTATTAAAAGGAATAGCACTCAGGATTGATATTAAAACATTATATGTTACCTAATTTCATTATTGATAGCATCTAGCTGCTCCTGCAACATTAAGGCCAGAGTCTGAGCATCAGCCTGACCGCCAGGTGACAGCAGGTCCACTGAGCTGAAGATTGTCTCTCTGTCCTCGTCCAGGTCTGACGCATCCATGTCGCTCTCGAAGGCCTGCGCCACATTGGCCAGTACGTTGGCCTGCTGCATGCGTTCCCACTCCTGCTCGTTTAGTGTTTGCACCTGGACCAGACGAATATTAAAATAAATAAATAAATAAATAAAATGAGACCGACTGCATATTGAGAGGTTAAAACCAGAAAAGTAAAAGTAGAAGAGGCAGGCAAATGTTTACGGGCAGTCATACGTGACACAAATCTGGCAGTCATTTGAACACTGACTTACATGTCGCTGAAGTCCAGAGAGAAGGCAAACAGAAACAGACGGAAAAGAAAGAACTTCAAATATTAGACTGAATCAAGCAAAGGAGGAAAAATAAGCAGCACACAAGCCACATGAAACATTCAGGAACCTTCTGGCTGTAAGGCACCGCAGCTAACATCAGGGACTAGAAGCTCACCTTGGATGGTTCGTCGCGGAGAGCCGCCATCCGTCCTTTCTGAGGACGCCGCTGCACCAGAGCACCACCATAATGTTCCGAGTTACTGTCCATCATTGATGAAGTCGACACCGGAAACCTGAAATCTGGAGTGTTGACCATCTGAGAACGTCTGGAAAAAGACACACACAAGAAAAAATAAATTAGAAGAAAAACCTTATAAAGCCAGAGTGTGGAGCTCTAAGAGTTGTTACCAGGCTTACCCATGAAGCAAGGAGTTGCTCCTGCTCCGACCCTGCTCACTCTCAGCCCTGATAGTCTCAATCTGGATCAGGAGCTGCTCCTAAAGACATTTAAAGACACCGTTTAGTGTTGAAAGCCATAAAAAAAAGAAAAGAAAAAGACAAAAAAAAAGAAAATCTGTCTCTGACCTTCTCATGGTGAGAATCTTCAATCAACTTCTTGGTGTGTTCCAGTTCTCTTATGAGGTTGTTCTGAGATGGAACAAGAAGACGTAATGTTTGTAGTAATAGTGAAGTTGTAATCCACAAGTCCACAGCAGAGACACACAATCTGTTTCTTTTTAGATTTTACACATTTTGAAATACTCCCAAATATAGAATATTTTTAATATTTTCAAAATCATCCCATTTATTTTAATCTTCTTACAAACACAGCTGCAACAGGAAAGCAAGACAACAAGAAATGTAAAGGGCTGGATGAATCATTTTATCTATGTGGGTAAAGAAAAGATCAGCTAGGATCTTGTGACAGTGTTGTATGTCTGTCAGCCAAATGAATCTCAGTTAATGCTCTCACTATTGACTTAGATCTTAGGCTGTGATCTGATCCAAAAGGGTTGTATATCTGCACAGTTCCAGAGGACATGAAAATGACCTACACTAGAAGCAGAGTGACACTCCACTAGCCACACAATCCCCTCTCTTAAGACTGCACCTCGGTATTTGAACTGGCTATTTTAATGTACTTTTTCCATTTGTATAGCAGAATCCCAGAGTTATAACCCTCACCTTCTCCTCCAGGGCAGACATCCTCTCCTTGAGGTGAAGCTGCAGCCTCTCGTTGGACTCTGACAGGAGTTTGTCCACAGTATCAGACAGACGCTTGTTGTGCTCCTCATTCATCTTCTCTCTCTGCCGTGCCTGCACGAGGAAAGGAACCATGTCACATCAGCAGGTAAATGATCCCAGTTGAACCACACCACATTCCTCTACTTTCTTACCCTGAGCAGCTCCTGGTTCTTCTCCTCCAGCTGAGCCTCCAGCTGCTTTAGCCTCTCTTCAACATTGCCGTGACGCTCTTCAGCCTAAAAAACAGCCATCAAAAAAGTCTTATTTCCTTCTGTTCTCCAACATTGATGTCTCTGTAAGTTCAGTGTCTAGACTCAGCTTTGAGCTCCCTGTAAAGATCTTAATTCACCCAGAACCTTACTCAGAAAGGCCAAAGCACAGCCCTGTTTGAGATTTTGAATACAAAGGTTTAAAAAGAATGAGGGGGTCACCAACACCGAGAGCAGAGAGTATCTACATGTGCCAGGTAACAATGGCAAGGCAGGGAAGCAAAATAACCAACACAAAACGAGAACAAATATCAGCAGGAACATTCAACCAGACACTGAAAAGCACCAGTACCAAAGTTTTGGACTCTGCTCTGCAGTCCTGTCACACACAGCAGGAGTCTGTTATGTGCAGCATGTTAATTACATGTTAATAACTGGGCATAGCATAACGATGCAAGCTTATGTTACATAAGTTACTTGAGATTCAAAGCAACTTTTGGTAAACAGTGAATGTGCATACATTTTTGAACATGAATGGGTTGTACAGTTTATGTCCTAAATTCTGGAGGATGTTACTGATGTTCTGTCATCCTGAATGTCAGCTTGAAATGTAAACTTTTTTATGTACAAGACTACTTAAACTAAGACTGAGCAGTAGACGTTGGATTTTAATCATGCATTCATAACCTTAGGAGGAGCAGGTTAAATAAAGCAAACAGATCTAATGCAGGCTTAGGACACAGTTGAGCCATTTCTTTTTCAATGTTTCATCATTGTGATAAAAATGATTGTCAAGTACAAGCATCAATTTCAATAATTGTTACATGCATGAAGCACAGATCAACACGGGTCACGATCACATGAAGCAACAGAGATCAGTCTTTCATTCTAATGTTAAATACTGCACTTAACCAGGCACTTATCAGGGAAGGAAATGTCTGTATTTATGTTCATTCTGGATTTATGGATCTTTAAATGCTGCACTAACATCTGTTTGCCTGTTAAGTTCAGTACAGTTTCCCAGCAAAGACAATGTTAACTCTGAACAGAGCCGATCTACCTTCGTCTGAGTCTTAGCGTCACACAGGACACATTATGGGTTCGACAGGAAGATGATGAATGGAGATCACACGATATCAGAAAAACGGCAGAAAGACACAAGAAAGAGGAGAAAAACGGGCACGTTTAGTGAGTATGAGGTGCAATGAAACAATGGTGGGAGTAAGAGAACTGACTCAGGATGCAGATTCAAAGATGGCTCATGCTTCGCTTCTAAACTTGAAGAAAGAACATGGAGGGAGACAATCAGATGAAATGGCATACCAATGATGGAGTAATGGAGTCATTGGGGTCACTCTAAGAACATGTACCGGTAATTGTTTTTGTAGTATAATCTGTATTAATTTAGCAATTCTTCCAGACCTGATGAGCAGCCCTACACACACTCACATTTTAGTCTCTCTTCAAATACTTCATTCTTTTACTTCTAGTTTTTACAGTTGAGGTCTCAAATAACATTTCTGCCTAGACTAATAATTACTTATGATCTCATTAAACATATATGGATGAGGTGTTAAGCCAACAAAAACAACTGCAGAATACTCACTAAATTATAAAACTATACAGGTAAGAGAACAAAATAGGGACTTTCTCCATTTTATACATTGATAATGTCTTTTAAACAGCCTGTTTTGGGCCACTTCCCAACATTTCAGTGTAAATATATAAAAAAGAAAAAGAGAGAAAAAAAAAAACTTCTTTTCATATCAACACCTCCCTTATCTACAACAGACTGGAACTGTGACTGAAGCCAGAACTGACCTCAGCAGTATATTATCAACATGTCAGGCGAGTCGTTGGTCAATGTCCTCAGACTGTGGTGTCTTTGTTGAGGAAGAGCACTGTTTACATCCAGTGTATTTCAATGAAATTTATTTTAATTAAAGCTGCAACTAGCGACACAATATAAAGGACAGAACGAGAAATTATTCTATTGTTTTAGATAGAAGAGGCTTACATTTCAGAGACTCACAGTGAGCCAGTTTAAATACTAATAAGGTGCTAAACTGTCTGCATAGCGTCAGTACATGTTGTCTGATATAGACTCAAACTATAAATGGACAAAAACACGAGCCAAGCCTCTAAAAATAGTTCCCTGTGGGTATCTGGGGGAACCTAAACAATGGCTTCCTCTGCAGTTTCCTCAGTGAGCCCTTTGTTGTCGTGATGAAGAGTAATTCATCTAAACTTTACATGCATTGCTGCATACAGCTCACTTTGATGAAAAAAAAAAAGAAAACACTCAATATACACATGTATGTCCAGGATTTTTCTTGGGACTGTGTGTGTTATGCCACTTTTGGGTGCTGGTGATTCTGGGTACTACAGTCAGGTCTGAAAAGTTTTGGAAACTGACAGATTTGAATAATTATTCCTCCTTTGCCGCCAACAACAATGAATTCACTGGTGAGATCAATAACATCAAAGGTCCTGGAAGACCACAAAAGGCAAGCTGATCAGATGGTGTGATGTTGGTACCTTTGTGAGAGCAGCTACTCTCTGAGCCAGCTCGGCTTCCACCTCAGGCAGAGTCTCTGCCTTGCGGATGGTCTGCTGCAGCTTCTGCTCAGCCAGCTCCAGCTTCTCTTGGAGTTGGCGGTTTTTGTCTTCACTCTACAAGTAAAACATTAAAACATGCACACTGTTACTAGCAGGCTTGGTGCAGACCCAACTGTCCTGTTGCCTCAGGATTTGCTTTTAGTTCACAGGAGAGTCGCTACAAACGAGACTGTCAGGAGGGTCGGGGGAGAAAATGGAGATGGGGGAAAGGAAAAAGTCAACAGTGGGATGGGCAGGAAATGTGGGAGAGCATTCAAAATGAAACAAAGATGAACACCACCACCAGAGATATCTCCATCTCAAAGAGATCATACAAAGAAGCAAGTCAGTGTGCCCGAGGCGTCCCATTCAGCTCCTACTGTGCAGATGAGTGTGTGAACACGGCAGGAATTCAGCAACTTTAAAGTACAAGAAATGAACGCGGACAATACCCAAAACAGTTTTAATACAGTAACGTTGTGGAGCAGCTTCATGCAGCAAGATGCTCTGAGGACCAAAATGGCTGGAGCAAACAGAGAAACCACCAACAAACAACTGCCAGCTCATACTTGTCTGAAGAGGGACTCCTTGTTGGCTACTTCGTTCTCCAACTTGTCATTGAGGTCGTGGACGGATGTGGCCTCCCGCTGTGCAGCCAGGTAGCGTTTCTCCAGTGTGGTGATCCTCTCCTCCATGTCTTCCTTTTGAGCCATCGACTATAACCACAGATGGAGGGAGGGTCATTACTCAGACACCCTTGATCGCCGAAAAGGGGGAGGCGTCCGTACCTCTCTCAGGTCTCGCTGCAGCCGTGTATTCATGTCTTCAGACTTGATGAGATCTTTGCGGGCCGTGTCTAGGTCCTCCTCCAGCTCAGTGATGCGCGACACCATTGCGGCCATGCGCTCCTTCATCTGGCCCAGATCAGCACTCTGTCGGTCCACTACATCCTGAAGCTCACTGACCTTCCCAAACCCAGGTTCAGACTCCTCCTCGTGATTCTGTGAACCGTCTGAGGCCCGCTGCACAGCAAACACAGACAGACAGGTGATCAGGTGAATGACCTACAAGACCTTCATGTGTATGTGTTCACAGAGCTCATGTTAAGAGTGACTGATTCAACACATAATGTCATTAACACAAGCAGAAAGTCTGCCTCCCTGCTGACGTTATGGACCCTCACCTTGCCATTGGTACTTGGTGTGCTCTCAGAGTTGTGGTTGACCTCGCTGGTTCCATCAGCCAGCCCTCTCTTCTGACTGCTCTGCTCCCTGAGATAAGCCAACTAGAGGAAACGGGAGCGTGTTAACGCCTTTTTATTTGTACCCCAAAACCTTGAAAATTATCACCTGGTCAAACATGTGGGTAAGATCACAAATTAATTTGTCTCTTTATCCTCAGATGTTATTTTATTTTACTGTGTGTGTGTGTGTGTGTTTGTGAAGTGTAATGAGCAGCTACTTTTTTGACTACCCCAAGTTCAACCCACAACTATTCTGGTAGCAAATGAATAAACTGCAACTCACAATCCTCTGACCACGGAAGGAAAACTAAATCTGAAAAAGGCATATCGCCTTAGGAGGTAAGACCAGTGATAAAAGCAGAATGGCAAAGGGTCAATTTGATGCGTGCATGTGGTTCCAGGGACAAAAGATGACCACGGGATGAAGGATGATGTAGCAAGAAACACAGAAGAAATCTAGGACACTTCCCCAGCATCCGCTGGGCCTTTTGTCAATCTCAATCCCATTCAGTCTGGAGTCTTGCACCCACTCAAACATGTGAATATCCGTCTTAGACTCAGTGGATGCACTGAAGCTTGACCGCCATGGAGTACTTGAAGCCATCAGGAGTGTTAATTTTATGATTTAACTCTAAGTATTTGGCATATTTGTCAACATTAAAGCAAGTAGCAACACAGATCTGGTGCTAACACCAGAATACACCCGGACAGAAAAAAAAGGGATTAAACCATCCTGCAGCATTGAATTAATACTTCCTTCCTCAAAGTATTCCATCATTCAAAATGTATCAGTGGTGTATGGAAACACAGCTCTGCTCACGCAGCATGGGGGAAGATGTTTGCTGCAAACACTGGAAATAGTTCTGCTGCCAAACTCAGAAACTCTGTGGCTAATTTCCAGTGAGAGGTCAGCATATGTGGACAAAGCCACTTTATAGTCGTTTGTTAAAGACGGCATATGTTAGATTTGAATGGTATGTGTATTATATTGGTGCTGTTGTCAAACACCCCCTACGTCACAAAGTTTAAAAAATGGGGCAGAGAAACTTCAAAGGTTGTGTTTTTTTTTCTATTTTGCCAGGTTTTTTGTGTAATTAACTTACTTCTTTGTGTGATACAGCGAGCTGTTCCTCCAGTATGCTGCATCGCTCCAAGGCAACACGAAGTCGCTCCCTCACCTACGTCACGTTAAAGAAGAATTCCTCATCTTCACATCTGTTTGTCTCATGCCTTTAACTTCTGTTGCTCACATGCGCCCAGAGCCTCTGCAGCAACCCAGAATGGGAGATGCGGTCTTACCTTCTCATCAAGAGCTTTGTGGTGTTCAAAAAGTGACTTCAGGGCTTTGAGGACTTCCACTTCGCTGGAGACTCCTGCTGGAGACTGCGCTTGTCTCTTCACCACTGTCATTCTCAAACTGCGTTCATGTCGAGACACCAGGCACTCCAGGTGCTCCAGCAAGAGCTGCACACACAAAGAAGTGAGATGAGATGGTGGCACACTTAAAACCAGCAGTGGCTCCGCGGTGGTGTACGGGTGTGGGTTCTCAATCATCCAGGTCATAGTAGCTTCAACCCAGGACAAGTAGATTAGCAATATTTTGTTAGAAGACGTTTCAACTTCCATCAAAATGCTTGTGTTTTTCTAAGATGATACCAGAGTACAGGTGCCCTGGATTTAAGAATTTTGTAGTAACAGCAGTAGTAGCATCACAAAATACAGATCTGGCATCTCTGGACGAAAAGGCCAGTGTTCATTTATCTAAATTCAACTGGCCTGTTGTCTTGTTACTGATGATGTGAAATATAACACCATGATAGCGTCCAAAGTAAATACAATAAAAGAGATCAGGTGACAGTCAGAGGTGTGAGAGCTATGACACACGCATTTCTCAGCTCTGCAATTAGAATTTTGATTCCGCATCTGAAATGTTGTTGGGAACCAGCAACATCCTGGAAGAACAGGTTTTGCAACCAGTAGACAGATTTGTGAACCTGTTTGGCCAATATTGCTTATCAAATAAATAGTGTGCAGTGTAACAGAAATGTCCGTGTCTGTTTCTGAGCCTGCAGCAAGACTCATCTCACACTGAACGCTCTGAACCGAAGTGGGACGTGTTTATTTCAGGGTGAATGGTTGGGTAAAGAGTTAGAGCACAGGGACTCAGTTCCAATTTAAAGAGGTCCACTTTAAGAATATGTCCTCAGGCGAAAGTCCAGAACCCCTTAAAATCTGGGTTCGTTGATGATTTTGTTCCAAATCCTCGCTGTTGTTTCCATGACATGTCCCTAGCTGTTAAATCTTACAGATCTTTGACCATTGCCTGTATGGTTTGGTTTTGTGTCGCTACAGCAGGTGGTGGCTCTGTCACCGTCACTGAGTGTCACCGTTACGGTCTACATTGTAGTATTAGTCAAGATACTATGCAGAGGTCTGTGCAAGATCTGAAGCTGCACTTTCACTACGCATTACAGATCAGTTCAGTGAAATAAGTTACAGGAGGGGTCATCAAGGCCTGCTGTCTGCCCGGATTTTCTGTCCGACTCAGTTTTTACAAAGGAAGCTGGAATCCCAGGTGAAAGCTGGTGTCCACTTGGTAGGACAGAAAACTCTGTAGGACTGCGAGCCTTGTAGGCCTGGGTGAGAGCCCACTAAGTTACAGTAGACCTTGATCTGGATTGTAGATGGAACAATGTTGTAGATAGCAGATGAGATCTGATGTTGATGGATGTTAATGTACATCAGATGGAGCCTTTGTAAAATTGCCTTCAAAGATACATGTCGTTAAAAATCACAACCTAATCCCTAAACTTCTTGGTTGGAGCTGGGTCTGCGTGACTGGATTAAACGAATTCTAATTTCTGATGTGATGTCTCCTGCAGAGACGTGTTATACGAACCCGAGTGTTGTTCCTCTCCGCCTTCAGCTCGGCGATCTCCTCCTCCTTCTCCAGAAGCTGCTCCCGGCAAAGGTTCACCTCCTTCGTTAGTGCAGCAAACTCCTACAACAGAGATGAGTAAATGCAGCGATGTGTTAGCCGCCCCACGCTGTAACATGAATGCGGAACCCATCGGCCAAAGCTGCAGTTCACACCCGAGTCATCCTCCAGCAGAGAAAACGGGACAGGACCATCCATTAACGGTTAACAGCTCAGTGATCTTACTGACAATGACTTCACCTCCAGTAAAGTCTGGAGTGGTTGTTTGTGTTGGTGTGACGTCCGCGACAGATGAAGGTGACATGCTGCTCTTCTGTTCGAACGATTTGTGCAGCCGTGTTTTTGTGCCCGACAGAACCCAGCCTGTCCCATATTTCTGTTGCCCTGTTTTTCCAAAGCTTCCACGTGATGAATCCTGCTGACTATTTCTGTTGCGGTTTTACATCCAACGACTAAAAGTGTCCAAAACTTTCAATGTTGTCGAATAACCTGCCTATTTGCAAAACTTTTTATTACAACGCACATGCACACAATCTTGCCATTATGTATTTCATGCATGGTTGGACCAAAAGAATGTGCCATCCTGATTTTTTGCCCTTCAGAAACTACAACACCCCCCTCTCTGGGGGGAGGGGGGGAAGGGAGGGAAGGGAGGGAGGGTTGCTGGAACTTCAGTCTCTACAACCGCACTGCAGCCTCGGAGCTTTTCCAGCCACTGGCACAGATTGTACAGGAGCGAGCAGCAGCAGCTCACAATTGGCTGCAACCAAAGTTTATGTACTCCTGTTAACCAATGAGAGGCCGTAAACGGCAGTCCCACAAATAATTACAGAGTGTTTCACTTCCTACATTCCAGAGCAGATGATGAGGTGGAGCTGTACAGCAGTTTTCAGATCCCTGAATTCATATTCACATCTGCTAACATGATGAGTGCTAAACAATGAAGTTTAGTATGCGTGGGAAAAGTCCACTGTCCAGCAAATAAAATATATACATTAATTCGTTCTGTAATCGAATGTATGTATTAAACCTGCAAACTTCGATGCAACATTCTAAGCAACAGTAGGGTCGACGATGGTCCAGATCTCTTGTAAATAACAGATCAACATCAAGCTGCGTGCGTTCATCTGTACGATGTATTTCAATCCCCAAATAAACATTTAATAAAACATAAATGTGCAGATTACATAGAGTAAAACCCCTAATCTCCTATACATGCAAAAAGCATCTGATCTGATCCTGTTACTCCAACAGCAGGTTAAACTGGTGCAAGTCAGAGGAGCTGACAGGCCACAACTGGGCTGAGCTGTGCTGTGAGCCCTGGAACTGGGAGGAGATTACTGTGGAACTGGGAGGAGATATCTGGAGAGGTTTGTGTTTGGGTGAGGGGGGGTTCAAATGAATGTGTGTGGAAGCTATTAAAGGCACAGTGTACTGAAACAGTGATAACCGGTCTGAACGCCCCAGCACCACTGCTGCACTGGACACTGAAACTGGACAAATGTAACCAATGTCTCTAAAAAATCAGGATTAAAAAGAAGAGTAAAAGTTTTTTGTAAGACTGTTTTAAAATAGAAAACTGTTTATTTGTCTAACAAATGTCTGAAATATTGAAGGAATATTTTTTGTTTAACACTTAGAACTCCAGAAAGTGCTGCTGCTACTTTAGGCACAATCTCGCATAAATAAATAATTCCTCATACATCAATTCATCAATTTTTAATTAGTGCCATCAGGTAACAGGTGCAAAAAACACAATTATGTGCAACTTGAGTAATTAAAATGTTCTAACCACAATAGAGAAGCCTTTATTGACACTGAACATTTAAGTTCACATTAGTGCAGAACTAAATTACAAGGATTTTCCAAAATGTCTGAAGCATACTGGGATCAGACATAATGACTTTAGAAGTTCTTAAAAGCTTACAGAGTGCCCTGAAATCTGACACTCTGTCGACGGCATCTGTTCTCCTGAAGAGGACAAACCATCAAAAACTAATTGGATAACAGCAGCGCCGAACAGCCACAGAGAAAAGATTCAAACTACAGCTCCTGTCAGGCTTTTGGTGAAAGGAATGGGGAGGTCGTAGTTTACATTATGCAGCCCAACACGGCACCTAAAAAGGTTTTATCAGTCCTGCTCTATCAGTAAACTGTGTAGACGTCACATCCTTCCTGACAGATGTAAAACTAAAAAATCAATCACGGACAAGGCCGTTTACAGTATCTTTACTCTGATCGTTATCACAGTTCTGCAGTTATCAGATTATTAAAGTGATCATGTAAACAGCATCATGTGACTGGTCTGTCATGCAACAGCAGTTATCTGATTATAAGAAATAGGATTAACACCCCTACATTTCTCACTAGTATCTAATGTCTTTGTGCAGGTACACCTGCTAATCTGATTCATTTCCTTCTTTTACATATAAAACATATAAAAAAAGGATAACTGAAGGACAGCCTGAGTTTCAGGCCTCTTTACAGTCATATTTCTGGTCCAATATAAAGCAGGCGGATGTAAGGTGGCTCTATCTGAAAAGCTTCTGTGTAAATTGTGACGAGGTGAGCAGCTGCTCTGAGTATCACCGCCTTTGCTTCCTGCCTCAGTTCTGCTCCCTCCTACTTTTTAATTCAGCTCTTAAAGCCATAGAGAAATTTTACACGCCCTCACTTTCATGTCACAGAACAGGTCAAGTCTTTGTGGCATTTGTGCCATTGTGTTTAGAATCCAGGAGTTGATGCAGCCATTTTCTCTTTTAAAAAACAATCATAAAATCATCCAGATACTCTTTAACTAGCCGACTGTGTCTGCTGCTACACCTTAGAAAACTGGTTGTTTGTACCAGTAAGTGTGAGCCAACCAGAACAAAAACATGTCACCTGGAAGAACCTGCAGGGATGTGAAATATACATACACCATCATATTCTCAGACAGTGTTGCAGTAGTCAGGGACCACGCCCCCAGGTTTTTAACTTGGTATATGATGGTGATGATGTGGCACTAGAACAAAGAGCAGCTTCCCCAAGTATTACAAGAAAGTGAAGCATGACTCACATGGACTGTGTTCTTTCTACTGTTCTGTGAATTGTATATGTATAATAAGATAATATAGAAGTGAGAAATGAAATCTGTCAGATGCACTGATGAGGCGACGACAGCCCTGTTTATGGAGCGTCGGGATCATGAACGAGCGCACGGCCAGATGAGACAGAAAAAGAACAGAAGTGAGAGGAGGACGAGTGACTGAACAGGTCACCAAAGTTTGAAAACACTGTCCATGCCTGAGCCAGCTGCTCTGGAATGTTTGCGCATTCCAGTCCAAGGCAACTCCAGGAGGGAGGAAGGTGCACGTTGGCCTCCACCTACTGGCCCTGCAGCTCCCAGACCCCTCTCATCTGAACTGATCTGGATACTTTCACAGCCAGAGATGGTAAACACACTAACTCTTACTGGTCCTGTTTGGGAGAACCCTGCAGACCTCTGAGCTGGGATGGATAGTCTGGAAGCCCTACAGCTGTCGCCTACTCACTGAATAACAGACAGCGTGTGTTTGTGGACACACCGACTGGATCCACACTGGCGCTGAAGTGATCAGCCTCCTCTGATGCATCATTTAAACTGGAAACCTGAGACCGTTGCTGTGAAGTGGGACCACAGTGGGCAGACAGGCTTCATAAATATAACAAAGATCTGAAGCAGATGGAGGATGTGCAGCAACACAAGTCTGGCTAAGGCCAACCACCTACTCACTGATGTGTGAGGGGCTCGGACGACAGGACTGGGACCATTCAGGGTCCAGGCCCACCTTACTGGGAACTGTGGGAGGTTCTCTTGACTCAGGGAAGACAGGATGTTCCAGAATTGTCTTATAGAGTTGGTGGACCTCTCTGACCTTTCCACAGATTACTTAGTTCCACTTCATTGGTCTGACCTCCTACCTGAGCTGAACTGCTGCAGGAGACCTTTCATTAAAAAGACAACAGTGCTGATATTCACTGTTAGAACAAAGGAACCAACAGAACAGTGGAACCATCAGAGCACGTCCAGACTCTGACATGGGCATCGTGCAGATCAAACCGGACTGGATGAAAAGACAGGCCCACCTTCAGGCCTTGAGCCTACCACAGCAGAGCCAGAGGCGAGAGAAGGGGGTCCACTATATGGACCTGAGCTCTTCACAACCAACACAAGAACCAAGAACAGAGCTCAGTGTTCTGCACACAGAGGTGAAGGTGGTACTTCTGGACTTGGTTCTGATGGTGGTACCTCCAGACCGATGGCTCCTCCATAGATCAACCACTTCAGAGATTGCAAAGAAGCCCACAAGTCAGACAGGAAGTAAGCCAGCGGGCTGAGAGCCTCCTCCTCCACAGAGGTGAGCTTTAAATAACAAAGCATCCTCATGTTTGATGTTTCATTAAATGGAATTAACGAATAATTGAGATTACACAGAAAAGCATCAGTTGAGGTGAAACTGAAGCTGTGAATTAACTTTTTTCTGTCAGGTATATTTCAGTGTCATCAGAAGTTCTCCACAGCCAGGACCAATGAGCAGCTCAGATTATTGTCAATATTGACGTGTGCCTTACCTGAGGCAGCGCCGTGTTCAGCTGCCTCTGCAGCGAGTCTCTCTCGTGGCTGACCTCGTGCAGCTTGCTCTGAGTCAGGCCCAGGTTCTCCTGAGTCTCTCTCAGCGTGTCAAGGAGCCGATCTCTTTCCTCCAGCATGGACACCATCAGCGACTCAAAGTGACCCTCGGAGTCAGAGTGCAGAGGGGAGCCGGAACCCCGCCGGCTGGTTGCCTTTCCCCCGTTGGGCCCTTCGGCCTCGCTGATGGTTGGCATCACCTCACACATCATCTGCAAGCACAGGGGAGATGAAGCCGCAGTTGCAAACAGAAACACATCCTCACAAAGTCCTCCCAGGATTCATCTGGATCTCTTCTGATTTTACACCTTTTCCGGTGAACAGCTGTAACTGGGATCAATGGCAGGAGCAGGAAGTCAGTGTTGCTCTTGCCAATCATCATCAGAACTCCAAACACATGTTTTCACATCCCCTGGGTTCTTCAGATGAACCAGCAAACGTTGACAGTGCTCTGAAGAGCGATAGTCATGTAACGTGACATATTTAACGAGCAAATATTAAATATTCTTCCCAAAGTTGTCACGTACGGTAGCGAATCATCTTGTTAGCACACAACCGCAAGGATAAATCCCTGAAAATCCCAGTAGTTCATTTCATTAACACTAGATTTTATATGATCATTTTTAGGACTTTCAGGGGGTTTTCCCCACTCTGGACAGTGTCAATTTTAGACTTCACAATAGCAACCTGCAACTGTAAAGGCTTCGGGAAAAGAATCATTTCATGCAATTGCATCCTCCAAAAACACACTAGAGGTTTTTTTGGAAATGCATCCTGAAATCTAGCTGTGCTGGGTCAGCTCTTTGTGGGGGGGGGCAGAGAAGCGGTGAGTGAGTTCAAAAGTGCAACACCGGAGTGATTTAATCAGCATGTTCTGCAGAATCTGAAGCGCAAAATAAAACATTAAACTGAAGACAAAGACAACTAAATCAGCTGAAGCTGCTCCCTCACCCCCCCTGTGATTATGTTCTACACCAACGGCTGTCCTGGGAGTCCCACACCGGCGGAGCAGAAGGGCCCGAGGATTTAGAACCTCACTACACAGCAAGGAGCTTAGTCCGCAGAGCGAACAAGAACCCAGGAGTCATGTGAGCCGGACTTAACATACCCACACGAAACAAAAACGCATGAATTAGAAGATGGGCAGGACCCCACAGTTAGACCCTCCATCTTATCCTCTGAGATGTCAAAGCCTTTGACTTCAGAGACCACTTCAGCCCATCGACCACTGGGTCCACCTGAGGAAAACTTAAAAACGACCCATTCGATGCCCGGTGTCGCGCGTGTCCTGGATCATATAGGCACACGTCTCCCAGTGCTCCATAAGCATGCCAGCCCTGTCCATCCCAGTCCAGCCCTGTCCATCCCAGTGCTTCCTGTGGGAGGATCACTCAGCATCCAGAGATGGAGGATCCATCCCAGAGACGCCCCGCACTTGAAGATGACAAAGCTTGATAAAGCCACCAAAGGCTATTCACCTCTCTCACACACGCACGCACGCACACACACACACACACACACACACAGAGTTAGCAGAGGGTAGAAAAACCGTTTTCACGTCACGAAGGAATTACAACTTCTCTGACTTTATCAACTATGTCCTTAAAGGGACGCCGGTTTAATCTCATTAAATCACGTCGGTGTTGTCGGGTAGGCTCAGGCCACACACACAGAGGGGAAACCCGTGGCCGAAAGGGTTACGTGTCTGAAACTCACCTTGAAAGATGATTTCCTTTATAAAAAACAAAAAACAAAAAACCAAAGAGAAAACGGGGGGGAAAAAAGCTTTCGTAATCCAAGTTACCGACGGTGCCAGAGATGGCTCAACAATGTCCCTCTCCTCCCAAATGTCATTCAGGGCGCTTGGATTCCACCCAGGGGCCCGGGGCACATTAAGGCTGCGACGAAGGTGGACAGCTTTCCCCCCGAAGGCCTCCGAGGAGCCCGCATGAAGGGAGCAGCGGGGGCCGGATCCCGGGCTCGGCCGTCGAGCCTGCTCTTAGCGCCGGCTAGCACCGGGCGAGCCGCTCACTCGGTGACTCCATGTCTGCCCCTGCCCGTCAAAACCACCCACCATCCTCCGGCGCGACGCTCGACGCCCACAAAACAGCGTCCCCGGCCGGGGCGGACATACGCTGACGGGGCTGAGGGCGAGGGGGGGGGCGGCGGAACTATTTTGAAGCCCTCGAAGCCGCTCTCATCGCTAGCGTTAGCTGCTAGCCCGCTAGGTAGCCGCGGCTAGCCCCGGTACTCAGCCTCGCTCCGGCTCTAGTTTTTCCACACGAAAAGTAACCTGCGTGGGCCCCGGCGGCGGCGGCCGCGTTACACCCCACCGGGAAACGGCGGGCGCCTCTCAAGTAAAGTCGCCAAAGCGGAGTAATCTCTTAGCGGCTAACGGCAGCTCCCCCCCCCCCCCAGCCGCCGTCGTCGTCGTCGTCGTCGTCACCGAATCACCGGCCGGCTGGAAGACTGCCCCCCCCCTCCGGGCCGACGACGGTTGGGACGGTTGGGACGGTTGGAAACACCCCGAGCCGCGGTCGAAAAGCACACACGACGACCGCGTCCCCTCCGCCGCTGTCGCCCCGGGTGGCGGTGGTGGGGGGGTCAGTTCTGGGTGTGTGTGTGTGTGTGTGTGTGTGTGTGTGTGTGTGTGTGAGAGGGGGGGGCGTCCTCTCGGTATTCCCAGCGCGGTCCGTCGACGCGGCTCCGTCCCCGTCGCCTGTGCCAATGGCCGGCCGCGGGAGGACAGGGCTCCGCGGGCGGGCCGCCGACGGGAGGGAGGCTGGGGCCGGCGGCTGCCCCGGCGACCTGCACCACACTTTTATCCCTGTGTACATTTTATTTATTTATGATTTTTTTTTAAATTCGAAATCAAAGGTAGAAGAGACAATGTAGCTTTAAAGGAGGATTACACGGTAACGGAGTAATAACGGATAACGTACCTGAAAATGTCATACTTTTTATTGCACTATTTTTTTTTTTTTTTACAAATTCAGTGGGTTTTCATAAATGAACAACTCTCCGTTAATTAAATGTGTTAAATGTTAAATACGCGTTAAAACCTGAACTAAAATGAGACTTTTCCAGTAATCAGGTGACCTACATGTAACTGAACCAAAGGCAGGGACTATGGCGCCACCTGCTGGCGGCTCCGCGCCACTCCACGCTCGTTAACCTGCATTTCGTGACTGAAATATGGCTACATGTAGTTTGATAGAGTTATGACTGAAATATCACGAACCATTTATTAAATATTATGACTGAAACATGAAATATGGCACACTAGTAATAACTCAGTCATAGTTCAGTGAAATGTTCGCAATAGTTCAGCCATGGGTGAATAATAGTTTTAAAAAGTGAATAAAGCAATGTGTACTATTTATATATATATATACTATGTACTTAATAAAAGTCTGAAATAAAATCAGACATTTTCAATTATCAGGTGACCTGGATTTAACCGATTCCACATCAAATTGCTGATATAAAACTAAACTGACTATCGCGCCACCTGCTGGTAGGTCTGCGCCATTGAACGCTCATTAACTCGATGCATTTTGTGACTGAAATATTTATCAAATATTACTTAAATTTGTGACTGACTGAAATAGAACTGAAGTACTACTGAATTATTTGATTGTGAATATCTTTTATCTTTCTGGATCACAAAAAGAGATGTTGAGGAATGTGTCTATGTGTGTGTGAGGACAAATGGAGACAAATGGAAATGGGGTATGCTCTTTAATTGATTTGTAGCAGTTTTCAAAAGCATCTTCCAACCAACAAAACCAACTAATCATAATGTTAACCCCCTATTCCTAACCCTAACCCATATAAACCTTCACCCAAGAGTCTGACACCTAAATAAAATATCTCATTATCCCAAGTCATCACAATTATATGTTTGCTGCATCATCATTTCACCTTTGTAAGAAGTCAGAAGATCATCTGTCCTTTCATTCAGGTCCAGACTAATTTTATTAATCTGGGTTTATTCAGAAAATTACATAACAACCTTAGTCTAAAGGTGATTTTCTCAAATTCAACATTGAATATTTCCCAGTCAAAAGATTCAAAAGTGTGGTCAGAATCATATTGGGAATCCTTGGAGATGGTTGCAATCAAATTGGTCCACCATTTTCAACAACACACAATCAAACACAGATAAAAAGAGAGAAAGGACAAGTCCAGTTTGTAAAGGATGAAAAAGAACCAAAGGGACATCAGCAAACTGCAGCTGCTGACTTTGACCCAGCGATTCTGTGAATCACCACAGAGGAGACAGACTGGGAAACAGACTCCTGTGACCTCTGGTGGTGGGCCTGACTTTCTCTTTTAAAAAAAACCCTTTAGAATAAACCCATAATAATTAAAATGCTAAATTTGCTGATTGCAGAGATAATAATAGCTCTAAAGACGTGGCGCTGGCTGCTTCAATGGGCCGTGTCGCTCTCCTGCGTGGGCAGGGGCTGATATCTGAGCCCGGAGGCCTTCGCTTGTACCACGACCACTGCGCTGATCATGGCCAGGGCCGCCAGGACACACCCGGCGATGAACACCAGGTTCAGGTTCAGGCCTGCGGGGAACGAGAGGCTCGGTCAGAAGGCCGCCCCAAACACAGCGGCCGCGACGCGGAGCTCCGCGGGTCTTACCTGGGCTCGGGCCGCTCTCGGCCGAAGCGCGCAAACGGAGAGGACCCTGGGAAATGAAGTGACTGCCGCTCTGGGACGGGGCCTCCCTTTTCCAGCGAGGAGCCCTCTGGGTGGAATTGATGCATCCGCGCGAGCACCTGGTGGTGGGATCCCCCGCACTGCACATCATGACCTGACAGGTGATGTACACCTGAGAAGGGAAGCACACGCCAGTCAAACCTCTGCTCCTCAAACTGTGAAGGCCACCCAGTGGGAGCTCGGATCTGTCGGGGCGTTTAAAGGGGCGTCGTTCTTCACCTGGTTGTGCTGGCCGATGAACTTAAAGGCCTCCATGCTGAACTTGAACTCCCTGGGGTGGCTCCGGTTGTGCGTGATGACAGTTGGGTCCACGTTGCACCTAAAACAGCAGGAAAGGAAAGAGAGAAGAAGTCACTCTCCCTTTCTCTCAGCGTGGCTGCTCAACGACGTGGACTCAGGAGTGTAGTTTACCCGTTCTCGATGATAGGGTAGGTAAGGCTGTAGTTTGGGATGTCATACGGAGTGGCGCTGCAGGACTCCACGAAGAGCTCGGTGTTGTTGACCGTGGTGGTGGCCTCAATCGCCATGAAGATCCGGCTCCCTATGTCATACTCCAGAGGGTATGAGCTAGGAGACTTCATTGTAT
Organism: Lagocephalus sceleratus; assembly: GCA_911728415.1. Lineage (NCBI taxonomy): Eukaryota > Metazoa > Chordata > Actinopteri > Tetraodontiformes > Tetraodontidae > Lagocephalus > Lagocephalus sceleratus. The sequence goes on along the minus strand of CAJVRN010000017.1, from coordinate 11,795,406 downwards.
GGAACTGACTGTTGGTGTAGAACTCGAAGCCGTAGGTGAAGGTGCCGAAGCCCTTCTCCTCTACTGTGATGTTGTCTCTGTGTATGGAGAAGGCCAAGGTCATGTTTTGGCGTTTGGCATACTGGCAGAAGAACTGGACTTCCAGAAGGTGCTTCCTGGTGACCACGTCTTTCATATTGTCAACTGTGGTGATTTCATTGTGAAAGTACAGGTTGTCCCGGTCCTCCTGCAAAGCAAACAGATTTAGAATCAGCCCATGCCGTGATCAATGTGATCAAAGCGCCCGTCAGCTCGCCTCACCTTGATCTGAGTGCCACAGGCATTGAGGGGGATGACGCCAATAATGTGTGTGCTGTTGGAGGTGAGTCGGCAGGCCGTGTTTGCAGCATTGTTCAGCCGTAAATGATTCGCGTCAAGTTGAGAAAATGTAGACTTTTCAACGGTGACGGTCATCGTGGTGTCAGAGCAAAGCACGGTGGTTTTAGCTGGAAGACATTAAACAAAGATTTATTTGTTCTATTGGGGAGAGTTGGGCAGCTCTGATGGTGGTAAAACACTCCACTTAACTCCTACTGTTTGTCCTTTTGATAACATTGCTGAGTGAGACTTGGACAATCATTTTGAGAGTTGAAACTCACCTCTTTTTTGCACCACTTTGACCAGAACACACCTCATCTCAGAGTGATACTTGCTCGACCTAGAGAGCAGCAGAAAAGGTGGCTGGATTGAGGAAAATTCGGGCTACATTATAATTGGTTTGCTTCTGATTTGACTTGTTTTTTTTCTGTCAAGTAATTTTTTTTTCTGTCAAGCTTTTTTTCTGTTAGTCATTCCATCAGCTCTCCAAAACTAAAGAACAAATGAGCCATTATTTCCACTGATAAACATGGAGTTTATCAGTGGAAATAATCCAAACGTCAACACAGTTGAAGTAGGTCCAGTAAGTACACTTTACAACATGGTAAAATATGGTGGCTGCCAACAGTTTTCAGAGGGAATATTAACTTTTAACAGACTCACCAATAAGTGGACTCAATGGCAAAACAGATTGGGTGAAATTCATCCAGTTCATTTATTGTTGGTGTCCACTTAATGACAAACTCGTTTCCTGAGGTCATAAAGGACTTGATGCCCAGTGGCCCCGTCATGAGGAGGTCATGTATCCTGTGGATTCAAATAAAGCAGAGACCACATCACCACTGCAACTCTGAGCCTGTTTCCCTTGACAATCTGTTCAAACTATCTTATAAAGAGGGCCATCTTTCAGCAACATTTTTCAACATTGTGTCCTTAATGGAACAGATTAATGTGAACTGCAGATACAATAGGGTCTGACATGCAACCCTGATTTACACTGTACCAGCTTTGAAACACATTTAAGTAAAATAAAATTATAAAACCATGTATTTGTCAGATTATTTTTCACTTACGATGAATAAATAGCTTCGCCTTTCACTTTTATCTGGATTTCTTCATTGACCCCGGCTTTAATTTGTGCTTTGTTTTTAGGGGTTGGATCCACCAACTTTGGGAGGTACTCACCCTCCCGACAGGAGGGAACAGGTGAATCCACTGGAAGTCAACATTTTTTCATCAAAAAAAAACAAAAAGACAAAACTGTTGAACAAAATTAAACTAACCGATATACCACTTTATGACCCTGTTAAGGCTGCTCATGACTAAATACATACGCTTCATCTTCTTTCCTTCTAACATGGCTTCTTTTTTTTAATCTGTTTTATTTTCACTTTTATTCAATTTACAAAGTAAATCCATAACAGTTGAACAATTCTCCTGGAAGCAGCTGTTGTTTTGGGTTTTTTTTTTGTTTTTTTTGTGTCCAGTGCTGAAGTCTGATTTGGCTCATTTTAGAAATTGTTTCAACTTACCAAGGAAGGAGAATTGTAGCGGCAGTTTGCTAAGAGGGGTGGCGTGCAGATTTATGACATTGGTAGGTGTTGGAGACATCATGGAGGTCTGTCCTGATGTTGTTGACCTCGTGGCGGTCTGTCCTGATGTTGTTGACATCATGGAGGTCTGTCCTGATGTTGTTGACCTCGTGGCGGTCTGTCCTGATGTTGTTGACATCATGGAGGTCTGTCCTGATGTTGTTGACCTCGTGGAAGTCTGTTCTGATGTTGTTGACCTCGTGGAAGTCTGTTCTGATGTTGTTGACCTCGTGGAAGTCTGTTCTGATGTTGTTGACCTCGTGGAAGTCTGTTCTGATGTTGTTGACCTCGTGGAAGTCTGTTCTATGGTTGTTGTTTGGGGTGCTGTTGTGTATGCTGTAGTGAATTGTTGCTGCCGCCACCACGACCACCAGTTCGGGGTGGTTGTTGTGGGTGCCATGGTGGTTTGTGGCTGCCACCCCCACCAGGCGTATCGTTTGTTCCGTCTCACAATCAGAGGGATTTTGGAGGTCTGGGATCTGTCACTGTAGTGGAGAGTGATGTTGCGCTGGGGGAAGTCCTCCACCACCATCTCAAAGGCATAGACTCTTGAGTCACTCCAGGAATATTGGTAATTCAGTGTGCACGAATTCTAGCAATATGAGCAAGTGAGCGTTAATTAAGGACCAGTTGTCTGTTTTCCTGTGAAAACATGTTTCTACAAACCTCATCTAAGATGAAGCCGCTCGGTCGGTCACACCTGGAACACTCCAAGTTCCGCAGAGTTCCGTATCGACACCGAACTTGATCACCATCAGGGTCAAAGGCCATCAGCTCATAACGTCTTGGGCAGTTGTAAGGCACTCTTTAAATTGACAATCAACATTTATTAATCAAAAAATGTGCAGGCCAAATGGAAGTCAAGTGGATTCAGGGTCAAAATCAAATATTTCAGCTTCAACATGCAAAACACAAAAAAAACATTCCTGGCAAGATTAAGTTGCACATTAGATAAAATAATCGCTGGAGATTAGTTAAATACAATCGCGTAGTTTCACTGCTTTTATTCGGATTAATGCATGGGTCATTTTCTAACCAGACAGGTTTGGCCAACCACACCAGTTTGACAACATCTGCACGGATGTACCGTATGAATGGTAGAACGGCAATCTCTGGGGCCTTGTTGGGTTTATTTGTGTCAGATCTGACTCCCAAATCTATAGAAGTCATCAGAATCCAGGAACTGACAAAGTTGCGGGTACGGATCCAACAACAACTTCCTGCCCTGTTAGAGAGAACACAGAATGTTGCAGTTTTCCTGTAGGCTCACAATGACTAAACCATCACAGAAACCTCAATAAAACATAAAACCAAAGGCTTACCTCATGATAAAAGGTTTATCACTCGAAAGAGTCCTCATGGAAACAGTTTCTGTCTCACACCATTCTCTCGTGTACAATGGTGAATTGGAGCTTTTATCGATCTCTCCTGTCCGTATAGTATTTTGACCACCGCATGAGCCAGAATAACAGTACCAGTAATGGGAGTGTCCACAGCCGTCAAAGGTGTCCTTGGTTCGCGTTTCTACCTGTGATGAAATGTGAACCATTCATCACTTTATCAAATATATTACCGTACTTCCTGAATCAGAGAAAGTATCTAAAGCTAACCCGAAGGTTATTAGAGGACAAAATAGTAATATGAAAATTAGAAATATTGTTCTTATATTGTGTAAATAAAGAGTCATATATTAACAGGTTTCACAAGATATGGTGGTGAATTTACCTTATTTTAACAGTGAACTTTCTATAATCAGAAATATACAGCCATGACCACAAATACAACATTGAAAACACAGTAAAAAAAAAAAAAAAAAAAACGCAATGTGAAATTTGATTTCTTTAAAGCTTCGACTCACTCTGAAGGTTCCATCGGAGTTTCTGCCTTTATAGCGTTGGATGAAGAGCCCGCCAAAGTTATGGCTTGCAGATACCAGCGACACCAGGAGCAGGTGAAGCAGGACCACAAGTGGAGAAGCCATTGCTCTAACGCAAATTCACCGCTCTCCTACGATTCCACCTGTAGCTCCTTTATATACCTGCAGCTCCAAGAGGAGGTGTCACCTGCTCAATGGCATGCATACTGAGCCCCATAACAATGAGCTGTTCATTTCCAGTAAACCAACCCTTCCCTGCTGAGAAGGAAACATATGTTTGTCACTCAAAATCTAAAGTTTGACAGCAATATGTTTATTCTGCCAAGTCCATAGAATGTTACATATACGCAGTTTTATGAGCTGCGATCAGAAAGGGTGCCGTTTTCAAAGTCAGAAGGAGCACGATTTTTAAATATAACTTTTATAATTTTATTTTTTTGCTTTTTGCAGATGTTTCGCACTTACAAAGAAACCCTGCACATATGGAAGCATCCGTAGTCAACGTTCCATAAATGTAGATGATTTCAAACTGCAAGACATTAAATCAGCTCAATTTGAGCCCACTTCCCACTTAAGCCCACTTGAAGGCCAGTTTTACTTTCCCCACAGATAAGAATTGTAGAATTTAAGTGACTTAAAAAGTTGAGAACAATCTACAAACATAGAACAAATGCAGGTGCAGAAACAGAAAGCCACTTGAAACACACAATCTTCAGAACAATAGAGCAGCTGCAAAACTGGTTCTTTAAAACTAAAACAAGGTGTCCTAAATACCATCACATCAATGTCAGGAAACAAATTATTATATATGAAAAACATCATCAAACAGCTGGTCCCACTGAGAGATAGATGCTGGACCAATATCCATAAAATGTGTCTGGAAAACACTCCGTTCAAAAGTCAGCTTAAACTGTAATTAATGCCCACATGCAGGCGTTTTCATGTGCTCAGATCCATCTCAGTTATTGTACCGCTGAGTGCTTCCTATTCGAAGGTATATTGAATTTTTATCCTCATCAAAATATAATTTATCATTATTAGAGACCTTCTAATATTATTAGAGACATTCAGCACTTCTGTTCAGAAAAAACTCAAATCAACATCAGTAACAAAGTGGATAAAAAGGTAGAAAAGAAAGGCAGATGAGCAGATTCCTGCTCATGTTGTGTTGTTTTTATTCATGTATTTCTTTTACACACTATCACAAGAGCACTTCTGTGACACAGATCAGAGTCTGGCTACAAAACCGCAGAAACAAAACGAAGACCTGACTGTATGATTTTTGACAGCTGACATCAATAACCAGAGGTGAGGAGATTAGATCAGGCCCGGCAGAGCTAGTCTGTCCAGTGTCGGGAATTCCGAGCTTTTGCTTTCACTTTACACTGAAGCCAAAAGAAAAATCTCACAATGGTTTCAGCAATTGCACAGGATAATTATAAGTTCAATTGATGTGGCAAGGGTTATTAACTAATCTGAAAACACACACGGTGAACATATCCTCATTGTTTCACAGTTACACTGATAATATGCTCATTGTTCTGTCACGATTGGGAAATGCTCCATGAAAATAGAAATTCATCAACATTCAATGTTTTGTTACTACATGGACCCAGCCTTCACACCTGACCTTGTGTTTACGCTGTCCACGACCTGTCAGAGGGAGGGAAGGGGCCTGAAGGGACCATGTTTGCTTCTTCAGGGAGTGATTTTCAGCCATTCGTTTACATTCTTGTGTAAACGAATGGCTGAAAATGGAATGAGATGTGAGCGTTGCGAATACAGGCATTGTGTCCGCATACGCTGCGGCACGCATTATCGTGTGAATGCTGAATGGAGGATTTGCACGCTACGTCTGCATGAAAATTAGCTCAATTTCGATTTTAAGGTTACATGGCCATTTTGGAGACACTCTGTCATGCAGAAATTTCCGTCTTCATGCGACCTATTTTGGGGATGCAGGGATACAGTCCCACATTCTCTGTAATATTGCTCTCAAAAAAAAGTCCACTTCGTTATCAGATTACTGTAAAAATGTGTTGTTCACCATGACAACACTGTCCGCTACAGTTGTGATCGCGTATTTCCTAAGTTCCGAGGACAAATACAGACTTACGATAAGCACGGTCAGCTCATTAATGTCACCTACAGGTCATGTATTTGTACAACATTGTTTGGTGTCTCCACGTGAGAACTTTTGATACGTTGTCGTCTAATATTGTCAACGTTGCCACGCAAACATGGCCTAAGAAGGGGTGTAAATATCCCTCCTAGATGCTTGTTTGTGGTTGTGATCAGCTTCACCATTTTCTGAAGGTGGATGCGAAGCTCACCCCCTCACATCGTGCTCCTTTTTTCCTGCGGAGAAATCATTGTGGAACAAAAAAGGAGCCGATGGATTAAACTTTAGGGAACGGCGCCTCATTCAGAAATTGTCAGTGAGTGTGTCTGTTTTGGCTGTGTGGGAACAACAAAGAGCAGAAAGGCATACTACACAGATCACACACACATAGATCACAACCATCTATAGATCATCATCAGATCATCAGAGCATTTTATCTGTAGTATCATCTGAAACCCGAGAGAGCATCAAGTATGTGAGAACACATGACAATGAGGAATGTGCACAAGCCATAAACCTTTTTTTACAGGTGCAAAAAAATTCCACTCAAATATATTTACACAATTGTCAAGCGAGCTGCTCGAGTCCACGGGTGTTTTATTGATTTCTTTATTCATCTTTGTGTTTGACTGTATTTATGACATAAACATTTGTGCATTTATATCCTATTTTTGTCTAATTTGATCAGATCAGGTTGTTGATACTGTCCTCTGTCTTACTTCTTAATCTGGGTGTAGCCTCTGGCTCATTGTTCTTCGGCCACCAACATATTAGGGTGGATCAGGAATCTGAGGTGTCTGCTGCCAACTTCTTCTGCCAACAGTTTTCAGTATTAATCTTTTGTCTGAAAGAAGTTCTTACAGTCATTCCTTGAACACCTGTCAATCAAGCAATGGACGACCTTCAGCGGACCTGCTCTGTCCTCATTAGTTTAGAATTGTTGATGCCAGTTTCCATTTCGAGACATGTTTTCACCAACCCACTGACAGGACATGCAGACTCAAATGAAGGAGGTCCCACTCCAAACCCTTCATCTAGCCAGACTCCAACCTTTTATGTGCTTCGTCTGGTGCTCGTTTCATCGCTGAAGGGGCCGTCAGACACTCACTGACCCTCTTCTACCAGTGCATCTGTTTTGGAGTACAATGATGTCTAGGTGTTCTCAAAAGTTTCGATTCAGGGCAGCTGGATGAAGTCGTAAGTTAACATTGGTAAGAATGCTGCCAGGTCACTCCTGCTGTCACACACAACTGACAGGTATAACTCAAAAGGAAAATAAACATGAAGGATATCTTTTGCGTGATGACAAAAGGGTTCATTCATGTGGGCGGCTGTTTTTTTTATGACTTTTTTTATTCCCTTGTCATACAATATAAAGGACAGCGGCAGGTAGGCAGTGCACGCGTCACCATGGCGCTGCTGCATCTGCTGTTTGTAGTCTCGACAGTCTCAGCCTGGTCCAGCAGCAGGTACCAGGGGTACTACAGATTCAATGGCGGCTCACTGACCTTCACCTCGAATTATTCCAGTGGGAGATATGAGGTGAGTTGTCATCCAAATGTTTCTACAACCCATTTGGGAGAATGAATTTTCAACTTAATGTTTCTTCAGAGTCCTGGTTTGAACGCCTTTTTAATATTTATGCAGGTGGAAATCCGTGACAAGCAAAGCACAACCTATTGCAACAGTAATTCTTACACATGTTTACTGGGTAATTGTGGCACCCAGAAATCCATTACAGTCTCACGCATCCACACAAATTCCTATGGACTCCAATGGTGTCAGCAAGAAGTAATAACAAAAAGAACACTCGGAAGCAATTTACCTTTTGAGATCAGGTGAGTTTTACCACCATCAAAGGTGCAGCCCTTGAGAGTCACACTATAATGAACAATTTGATATTGTTATTTATTTATTTCTTCAAACAGATACCCTCTTTATATAAATCAAAGATACGGTCAGGGATTCTGGGTATCAAATGTCAGAAGCACAATGGCTTACTGGAGAATGATGGCACACGTAGACCTGGGAACCCGCTCTGACACTGGTGAATCAAACAGATCTCCGGTCATTGCCATGCTGCCAATTGTCAGGTAATTAAAATTTTCTTATGGATAACACCAAAATCATAGGGTGAAAGTTAGGGTTAGGGTTGGCAGTGTGTGTCTCTCCATTTGTATTTTTATCTCTCTAGAATCAAGTCAAAATCAAATAACAAATGTCTTCTTCTGTCAGTTGTCATGGAAACAGCCATTGGGTTCATGGATCAGTTGTTTTCCATGTTACAGGGTGACCAGGAACTGCCCACGGACATTCAACTTGCTCGCAGTTGACCCTGATGGTGACCATGTCAAATGCAGGGTAGCGACCAACCGAGGCCGGTACGAGTGCTATTTGTGTGGTCTGCGCAGTGGCTTCACATTAAATCAGGTAAAATAAATAAATAAATTAAAAAAAAACAACAACCTTCAGATGCTGTACTCTCAACTTGGACAAAATCCCAGATTTCACTGGAAATTGCTTGGCTTTTCCCACAGCTCTGACTTGGAAAAATAATCATTCTCACCGGCTTAACAACACCACTACAAACTAATAACCCAAATTATGGAACATACACACAACGGTAATTAAAAGTCAAAGATTCCAGTTGTGTGATAATGTTATCTGTGTTTCCAGAATTCTTGCTCCCTCACTCACAAGTCCTACTCTACTGGATACCATCCCATTGAGCTCATGGTGGAGGACTTCCCCAAAAGTCAAATCAGGCTGTCCTACTCAGACAGATCCTACACATACAAGCACCCTCTTTCAGTGGGAAGAAATAAAAACCAACTTCTATCAAAAGCGATCACCTCCACCCTTTCTCCTAACACCGCCTCCAGTTCTAATAACCCCGGGGTTTATCGCACGACGATTCCTCCTCTCAGCAGGCTTTCACTACAGTTTTCTATATACGGTTTGATTTTGCTCTTTTATTACAGCTATATTTTAAAAATCATCCAGTTATTCTCCTCATCTCAAGCTTTTCTCCTTTGTCTCTTTCTCAGTGGACAGACATTATGCACCATCATGCATTGACGGTGATTACTTTCCCCTTTTCTTGGCACCAACTCCTGTACATGGAGCGACTCTTCCTGCCTTTGTTAATCAGACCCTCAAAATCACAGTCAGATCTAGAGCACAAAACGCCAGGTAAGAAAACCTAGGCCAGATTTAATGGGGCTTCAGTCTGGAACCAATACCAATGACAACCAGTAATATCCTGAAATCTCTCTTACAGGATCATTAACTTGATTATCACAGGGCCGCCGAGGATTTCATTTCAAAAGATCTCCACAGAAGATTATATCATCAAATGGACTCCAACTCAGAAGGAGAGACGCGGTCATTTTCCCATTTGTTTTTTTTCCGAAGCATTAGACAGGTGAGATTTTAATAAATCATAATGTAATTCCCCCCGTACCCCCAAAAAAATCGATTTTCGTGTCCACATCAGGTACTCCCGGGTCTATCAGTCAAACGTACGCTGTGTGGTTGCCGAGGTTGGGCGCTATGGTTAGTGGAATGTTGTACATTTCCTCTTTGATGTAACGGAGACTAGAACCAGAACATATCTCACACCAAAAGCAGATACCGTCGTCACGTGTAACGAGACCACAATGAGGGTGGAGGTGGAGAAGACCCTACTTACCAGGCTCCACGAGGACGACCTGCATCTGAACAATGTCACCGGTTCATCCTGCAACCTGAGCACACTTTCCAACAGAACCCACCTGGTGGCTGTCATGTCACTGAACGCCTGCGGAACCATCATGGAGGTGCGCCCCAGCGTTACTTCTCATAGCAGCTGCTAGCAGCTTTAAAATGTTGTTGGAACTCTGACCCTAACCCTGACGCTGAGCGCCAGTCTGTCCATGTTGGTCATCCATCAAATCTTCTTGTTAATAGGAGGATGACGACAACGTGATCTTCAAGAATGAAATTACATCTGCTAGCCCAAATGAGACCATTTCCAGGCAGCACGATGTCGACATCGCCTTTTCCTGTGCTTTTCCGAGGAGGAATGTGCTGACGCTGGGATTCAGGCACAAAAACCCTTACGCCTTCAGTGAGCGGGGCTTTGGCGCGCTTACCTTCCAGTTTGAGTTCTACGAGAGCCACCGCTTCAGAAAACAAGTTAATTCCAGCAGGTACCCCGTCAACGTGTACCTCAAACAGATGATGTTCATGCAAATCGAGTCAACCTCCTCCATTCCCAACACCGAGCTGTTTGTGGAGTCTTGCAAGGCCACGCCCTACGACGACCCCAATTATCGCATTAACTACAACATCATTGAGAACGGGTAAGACGGTCCCCACAGCATCGCTTTCATGAGTCTCAAGCGTTCTGCTCATCAGTCGTTACCCATCAACCTCTCAGGTGTGCAAAAGACAGCACGGTCCAGATCTACCCAGGCTCCAGGTCTCAGTTCAGGTTTGGAATGGAGGCTTTTGAGTTTATCGGCGCCTACCAGGAGGTACGGTCACCTTTTTACCGCCTCAGCGATACAAGCTGACCCCCAACCTCGACCTTTTCAAATTGACCCGTGGGTGTCTGCAGGTCTACATCTCGTGCTCGGTCATCATGTGTGTGGCGAACACTACTGGAACCAGGTGCTCTCAGGGATGCATCAGCCACAAGAACCGCCGTGCCAGAAGAGAGGCTGTGGACCAGTCCTCCAGGCACACCATTTCCCAGGGTCCTTTACACCTGGTTGTACCTTCTGACAGCAAAGGTGAGGGACACGCGAGGCAGATGGCCATCTTCTGCTGATAAAGATCAGAGAAGTGTTGATGTTGGTTGATCATATCTGCGGAGTTGATATGCAGATCTTTATGAATTCACCTGCAGGTCCTGGTCTGAGCTTGACTCTGGGCCTGAACATCATCTTCATTGCGGGCTGCCTCCTGCTGTGTGCTGTGGTGATCTATCATTCAAGGAGATCCAAAACTGGAAACTACATGCGGCTGCCAACCTCTGAGGTCAACTGAAAATGGAGAGTTTTCTAAATCCCAAACCCTGAGCTATAGAGTCTGGACCTCTGACATGTTTATGGTGTGACTTTTGGGTGAAAGTTGTAATGTTTCAGTTTTCTTACATCTTCATTTACAGCATGTCTGTCATCTTTGAACTTGACCTGTAGCATCGGTACGCATGCTGTTAACAGCGACTATCTACACTTTTGCACTTATTTAATGGGGGTGGAGCTAAGGAAATGACAATATATTACATAAAGTGTGAGGATGTAACAGCTCACACCAGGATCTAAAAGATTTGATGTCTCTTTGAAAAAAACAGGACAAATGTACATGACGACGATGGCACTTATGAAAAGTACTGTGGTGTGATCTGTCTGTGGGTGTAAAGTCAGAACATTTAAATAAAGAAACATGTTTATAAGCTTATGTGTGACATTTTTGTCTTGTTTTTAACCTATAGGGTCTTTTTATCACAAAGAAATAACCTATAATGAATAAGTCCCTAAAATGAAAATGGTGTGTTTTCAACGCTGTTCAACAGAAACCCTGTTCTTCTTCAGGTCTAAACTATGTGGGGAATCCCTGATTTGTTTGTACTGTACTGTACTGGTTTATTATATGCTATCATTATTTGTCGTTGGTTGTTTGCATTAATAAAAACCGTGAGCTTTCTGGGGAGGAGTCAACACCAAGTCCTCTACCTCTGTTCAGTGATGGTGTCTTTAATCAACAAAATTATACACCATTAATGAATGAAATTGGTTGCAAGGTTCTTTAATTTTTTATGCATGCATTTTATTTTTAAGTACCACTTCAGAATATAAGTATTGAAAAATAGTGAAAAAAAGTATTTAAACAAGCATTCATCCACAAACTCCATAAGTGAATATAAGTGCATTGTGTTGATTTTTTGATGAAAATATAGATTTATAATGCAAACCTGTTTATGTCAATCAGATAGTTAAGGATAAATACAGAGAAACCGGTCATCCACAGAGCTCTAAATTCAATTTTGATCTTGGATTATCCATAACCTACATGATAATGAGTTACACTATGATGACAAGTAAATTACAGTTAAAGGGGATTAAACCCAACTGACCGAAAAAAAGATTATACCGTAATTGTGGCTGTGTCGATTCTGTATGAAATGAGATGTCTCTATGAATTTGAATATACAGGATATAATGTAGTTTTGAAACTCTCCTCTGTGAAACATCTTAATCCAAACATAGAGGAGCTGAGATCTGCCTAACTGCTGCTGGAGTCTAGAAGAAACTTCTGATCGTCTGCTTTTTTCTTCTTGGTGAAGTAAACAATCACAATGACCATCAACAGCAGAGACACGAGGAAGAGCGAGGCAAACACAGCGGTGCTGATCCTTGAGCCCAGAGCCTGCAGGAGGCTCCTGCTGCCTTCACCGTCCCGTTGGTCCGAGCCCATCTTTGGTGCAGCTGGTGTAGGAAAATCTGAAGAGAGAAACTAGTTTAATATTCACACCATCTCTGAAGTTTACACTGAGTCCTGGTTGTGCATTGTTGCAGTAAAGGAGACTTGAGTTGAGTCAGGCAGCGCTGAGGAATCAAGTAAGAGTAGGGTCAAGTAGAGTTGAGTAAGAGCAGAGGATGAAGGATGGAAGTATGGATGGATGGGTTGGTAGGTAGGTAGATAGATATGTAGGTGGATGGATAGATAGATGGATGGATAGATGAACCTTCCACCACAGACGTGTTCTTCTGTTTCCCTGTAGCCTCCGTGTTGCCTCTGCTGTCGTTCATGCTCGCCACAGAAAACTCCTCCTCCTCAAACTGCAGAGGCCCCTGGGTGATGGAGTGTCTCTGCGTCTCCAGGCTCAAGCCTCGCCGGCGCCGCCGGGCCACACGGTTGGTGCAGCCTTGAGCGCATCTGGAAAAGGGGCTGTCAGCGTCGCACAGGATGATGTAGCAGGTGATGTAGACCTGCGAGGAGGCCGGCAGAGAGGCCTGAGTTAATATCTTGGTTTTTGCTTCCAGCTCACTCTCTCGCGTCACTGAGAGAGGAACCTCGATTAAACCACTTCTGATTCTCAGACCGAGACGAGACAGAGACCGGCCAAAGCACTCGCGAGTTTTGTTACCTGGTCATAGTCGGTGAATTTGAAGGACTGCATTTCAAAGTTGAACGTCGTTTGTGTGGAAGGGTGAACTTTAACGGTCTCATCCTTCACACACCTGGGAGACAAATCAAGTCCAAACTTCATCCAAGGGATGATCTAAAAGGGTAGCCCGACCTAAAGAGGGCGGAGCCAGGCGGGACTCACCCGTCCTTGATGAGGTCGTAGTGCATGGGGTTGTCAGAGTTGTCATCAGGAGTACCTTTACATGATTCCACAAAGAGTTTGACATTTGGGAGCTCAGATCGAGCAGTAATTCCCATATAAATAGTCTGCAACAGCTTGACCGACACTGGGTAAGTGCTGGCCTGCATCTTTGCTGTAAAGCCGCTGTCGGGGTAAATGTCAAAGCTGTAGCCAAAGGTGCCAAAGTTGGACTCCGTGAAGATGTAGTCGGAGTCGTGCATGTTAAAGGCACTGGAAATGCTCATGAATTTGGGGAACCTGCAGAAGAAGTTAATGTTAACTGCTCTGCGCCGGACTATAATCTCATTGGGCAGCTGAAAGGACGTGATGGCGTTGGCGAAAACCAGGTAGTCGCCATCTTCCTGCGTGGGGAAAAAAAAAGAAAAAGAGCCAGTTGGCACCGGCGCTGCTGCCATCGCAGAAACACGGGCCAAAGTACAAACCTCGACTTTGGTTCCGCAGGTGGTGAAGGACATGACGCCGATGATGTGGGTGAGGTTGGAGGTCAGGGAACAGGTCGGGTCTCTGAGCTTCAGGTAGTTCATGTCCAGGCCTGGCATCGACGCCTTCTCCAGGGTCACCGTGATCCTGTTCGGTAGGCACTGAATGGTGGCTATTCCTGGGAGGGAACGTCGTTTACGTCGTCATGTTTACACTAACCAGGTTGTTTGGTAACCATTTACTGCCATGAGGGTGGACTTCACGGTTTGGTACTTGGGTCAGTGATCACGACCTTCTGACCCCCACACAGGTTTCCGTTCTGACGCTCGTGAACTTGAGCGGCTATTTTTTTCCAGAATATTACACCCTTTTTCACGGGCGCACAGGTTAACAGGCGGTTGACCCACCTTGACGCTGCGTGGACTGGGTCACCATGACAACGACACACCTCATTTCCGACTGGCTGGATGAGAAAAGTCAGATTTCAGGGGGACAGGCGGGGCACCCGACACCTCACCAGAGCTGCGCGCAGTCCCTCACCTGTGGTCGGTCTCCGCCATGAAGCACACAGGAACCGACCTGTGGGCGTCCCGCTCCTGTGGGGTCCAGCTGAGGGTGACCTGGGCTTTTCCATCTTGGCCCTCGGTGAAGGTTTTGTTCATGCTTGCGGGGCCGCTCACCTGGAAGCTGCGTATCCTTCAGGAGAGAGCAGACAAGGGGTTGACCTCCGTCTTCTTAACTGCATCCTGCAGCTGTTTCCTCAGTCACACGTACTTGCTGTTGGAAGCCTGAGCTGCGGCGGTCAGCTGGAAGATCTGACCCACAGTAGCGTAAAGAACGCTACGGTGGGAGGGAGTCGGAAACAGGAACACGGGCTGCGTCCGACCGGCCACACAGTTGAGGACCGGAGGAAGGACTGAAACACACAGCAAAACCAGATAGGCAAAGAGTCGCTCTCATCATCAGCCACGAAAGTCTGAACTGTCGCGGCATTCCTCGCTCCCAATCCTGGAGTGGTTCTCACCCTCCACCAAGAACTGCAGCTTCACCCTGCAGAGCGGCGCCGAGCTCCCGTTGAGCAGGTCCCGCCGTTCTGTGCTTCCATCAGCGTGGGTTAAAGTGATGTTTTTGGTGGGGAAGTCCTCCAGCATCACCTCAAACACATGGACGCCGATCTCGACCTGTCCTGTCCTCGTCAGCGTGCACGCAGCCTTGAGGATGAGCACAAACAGGAAAAAAAAAAAGCCAAATGTCAGTGAGGATGATCTTCTACTCCCCGTTGACACAAATGGAAACCAGACTGTGGGCAGATAGTCTCAGAGACCAGTACAGATCAGCCCAATTTTCTCACGAGTTTTTTAGGAGGGTTGAAAGGTCTTTTTCCAATAACCCTTTGTCTTAATTCAAAAGAAACATATAATAATAAAATGTAATATATAAATGTTTTACATGACAATCTTGGCACTTTTACAGTGCAGTGTTATGCACACTTGATTTTCTTGCTATAAATTAAACAAAAATCCTATTAAGATGACCTGATCCAGAGAGACGTTGACTGGGACCGTGGCCTTTGAGGCAAAGCTGCATTTCACACGATCTCCATCTGGATCGTGAGCCAGAAGCTGAATTCTTGAGAAACAGTCCTGAGGCACCCTGAGTGGAAAGACCATTGAATACTTGCCTGAGAAAAATATATTTTCCCAATGCTTAATAAATACACACTCAGCCACACGTGAAGACGACTATATCCTCTCATGTGAGGACCTCATGGCCGACTGAGGTGGAGAATAAGCTCCTCCCCTTTACATTATTTTATTAGAGATTTCATTGTTTTTCTTTGCTGCAGATTTTATTTTAGGTCTATTTTATTTTAAACAGAACTCAGGACCAAGAGAAGTTCAGCATCATCACCGTCTGTATTGTATCACGGGTTCATTGTACTGCATGTCAGTCTAAAGAAAAGGACATGTCTCTGTGATGTTTTCCTACCGTAGAGCGTCCACTGTCGCCGTCACAGGACAGTGGTTATACTGTAGTTTGTCTGACCGCACGCCCAGGTTCAGCTCCACCTCAGACGTCCATGATGTTTTTCCTTCCATATTTGATAACCAGCAGCAGCCGGAGCTCCTGAAACCACCAAGATGTTCCGGTGACAAACAAAATCTAATTCCTAATTCCTCTGGTCATTTATGCCTGGCTTCACCTGAAGTTTCACTTAAAAACCAAATTATGCTCTGGTGTTGTCCTGGTTATACTTATACTACCGCAGCAGAAAGTCAACAAAGATAACTTCAAGAAAAGGAAAATTGCATTTACTTCATGTTTTGAAGATAACAGGACGTTTGAGTCACTACTTATGAACGTACTCTGTAATAAATCAAACAGACTGAATCATGTAAATCAGGTTTTTCAATGTCATATTTCTGAAGTACTCCAGATAAGATAAGTCACAGTAAACAGATTAGTTCCAGTAATTGGGTTCGTGAATGTTGTATCAACACAGGTGGCACTGATCTGTGCCAGGTGAAGGCTGTCTGAAGCCATCCCAGGAATGTTTTCATGAGCCAGTTGTGTCACGCGAATTTCATCTGTGTTCTGGTTCATGCCAAAAGCTGTGGAGGCTGGTCAGAGGAATTCCTCTGGTGAATAGCGTGTATACTCGGCACAAGGTGTGAAAGAATTAAAAAGACGGAAAAAGAAAAAACAATATGAGTGGTAATTACATGTGGGTAGGGCTCACCTCAGAGTAAACGAGGAATTTGCGGTCTGAATGGTTGCCATGGTGAAGCTCTCTGACTGACACCATCTCCCCTGACCCGAGTCGTCCTGGTCCGTCTGTTTGACACCGGACCGGCTGAGGTTGGTACATGCCCCATCGTCACACCAGAACGCTGTCTGGTTGTGACAGACATTCCCTCCATTCTGTCTGTGATGGAGCGTCAACTGGGAGGGAAGCACACCAACGTTCACACTGGGGAGACCAGCAACACACACCCAGAAACACTAACCAGCAACATGCATTCACCACCTCTGTAACCAGCCCAGTGTAACCAGCCCATTTACACAGTAATAGAACCAGTAACAGCAGCAACACCACTATCCTCTCTGTCGCAGTGCTTCTATCCCACCTGTCCCCAGTATAACCAGTGCCTCTATCCCCCGTTAGGCCTTCTGATGAGGTAGATGTGCCCCCCAGCACGTCCACCCCCCCCCCAGCCATCTTCTAAAGGGTGCTGTCTTCTCTCCACTACCGACACGGTTCTTCCTACCGTAAACGTCCCGTCCTTGTTCCTCTTCGGGGCCGTGGAGCTGATGCTGTTTCCATGAAAGCTGGGGTGTGAGGTGAGGCAGGGCGCAGCCCCCCCCAGCAGCAGCAGCAGAGGCAGAAGGACCCCGGCCTCCATCGCCTCGACAGCGCGTCCCGACGAACGCCGCCTCGCTCCTGACAACCAGAAACGCTGCTCCGCCACAGCCCGCCCAGCAGGAAGAACCAGATGTGCGCTGGTTTTGGACAGCAGCCTGATTTGTGCCACTGGGCTGTGCGGGCGGGGGAGTAGAACAGGTCCGGGGACATTTTTGGTTTTTATCCATGGATGGAATCACCTGCAGCTTTGAGGTGGTGCTTTGAGCACCTGCGGCTCAGAGCAGAGCTGCCGGCTCTGACTGGTTTTCATGGAGCGGCTGGTCCGTACTGGAGGTGTTTGGGTCACTACACCCATGAAGATGGGGGCTCGGCCTGTAGGGGACACCTATAAACCTGCAGGACACCTTCAGAGTACTGCTGAGGTACCCTAGAGCAAGGTACTGACCCCCCACCCCACCCAACACACACGTACACACACACACACGCACACACACGCACACACACACACACACAATGCTCCCAGCGTTCTCTGCGATGAGCTGGAGATCGGTCCACCCTAGGCCCCCGGCCCCCTGCCTGTGACCCCTCCACCAGAGAAAAGGGCCATTGAGAAGAGAAAAAAAAAGGCTTGTGGGAACTGTCAGCTGTTGGACAGATGTGGCAGTCGCGCAGCTGTGCCCTGCCAGCTTCACACGAAGGACCGGTGATGCTGCACACCTGGATTACCGTCACTTTACACCAGGGGTCTCCAGCCTCTTGCACAACGGGCCGTGAGGCTGCAGGTTCTGGTCCAACCCAGCAGCAGCACACCAGACTGGACTCACTTCATCAACTCATCTGAGTCTTCAACAGCTGACTGGTCAAACTGGGTGAGCTGGACTGGTTGGAACAAAAACCTGCAGCCTCACGGCCCTTTGTGGAAGAGGTTGGACACCCCTGCTTTACACACACCTCCAGTGACCTCACAGCCGATGACTGCAGGATGTTTTCATGTTATGTATGTATAGATAGTTGATAAATGCCCAAATAAACAATATCATGGTCACACAGACCTGACAGATAGATGGAACTCTTCATATATGCTTTAAATTCAAGCTGGACTGGGTAGTTGCAACAGAACTTCCATGCTGTAATTCTATGAACACAATTTTGTCCGAATAAATGAAACATCTTCTTTTAAATTACATAAACCTGTGGTCAATATTCCTGTCAAAGTCTCTGAAGTCCATTCGCATTCATCTCAAATCCACTCCACTCCAAAACTCCAGTAATAAACTATTATGTAAAGCCAAATTAAACTCAAAATAATTGTTTCTTCTGGCCATAAAACGTGCAATCCATGTCAATAACTAGTTTTAAACTTCATAATCGGTCGTAGTCGGGTAAGGCCGTAATCCGTTAAGCTTCGCTATTTTTAGTTTTGCCGCCGCCGAGCACCCGTACTGACGTCATCCTGAGAAGCGTCAGCCTGTCAAGATGGCTGCGGATCCAAATAAGACCGAAATCCTGACGATCTTCAAGCGGCTTCGCTCCGTCCCCACCAACAAGGTAAGCCCGGTGGGGCTCGGCGCCCCCCCCCCGGGGCCGGGGCCGGGGCCGCGGCCGGGCGGGGGGGGGGGCGCTGCGGCCCCGGACCCCCCCCTCCCCCGTTAGCATGCTGGCTAGGCCCGGCTGCCCCCGCCGGTCGAGGCCAAGGCTGCCGAGGGGCCCCGGGGGGCCCCCAGGGACTCACGGGGGTGGGGGGGTGGGGCCCCGGGGGGTCTCCACGAAGTCAGCCGGGCGGCAGGCGCCGGCGTCCGGGGCGTCCAGCGAGGCTGTCGGCTGATGCTGGTGGCGAGAGAGCGTCTACGTGGCTCCCCCGACGAGCATGTGTTCAGCGATTCACCTCCTCTTGTCTCACATCCACCACCAACAAACACCTTTATGGGACGGGCCCTCTCTCAACGACCACAGGGGCACCGGGGAGCAAGACCACTGAGGGGAAGACGGGTTATAGGGAAGGGTCGAGGGTCCCCGTCGGTCCTTTTCCTTCAGGGGAATTTGTGTTTTAGTGTTTTTGGTTTCATCGGTTTTGTTTTTCATCGGTTTTGTTTTTGGTGGTCGGACACGAACATGAACTCCGCTGGCGATCAGGTTCGTCTGGGGTGGACGCGATGGTTGTCAGACGGAAAAGGACCCTGAAAGTCGTGAGAATGAGGGAGGTGCTGAACCTTTACACGTCAGCATCTGCACCAGACACACACACACTCACACAGACACACTCACACAGACACTCACTCACACACACACTCACACAGACACACACACACTCACACACACTCACACAGACACACACACACTCACACAGACACTCACTCACACAGACACTCACACACACACACACACTCACACAGACACTCACACACACTCTCACAGGAACGCGCACTTTAACCTCAGCAGTGTTGCTGATGCTGTCCGTTTTCTAAACTTTAAAGTTCTTGTGCTTGAATCAGGAGTCAGGCTGGTTCAGGTGTTCCTTTTGTCAGTTGAGCTGATAAATGAAACATGACCCCCCCCCCGGGGGTACATGAGTACGCACAGTCGTTGAAAGTCAGTCAGCAAACACTGGAAGGTAAATTGAGTTAAGAACCAGCTGTTCCACAGCGCGAGTGACATCAAAGCGGCCGAGCCCCAGGACCCGGCGCCGTCTCTGACGTGGGCGCTGCCTTCTGCCCACAGGTGTGCTTCGATTGCGCCGCCAAAAATCCGAGTTGGGCGAGCATCTCGTATGGCGTGTTCCTGTGCATCGACTGCTCAGGGATCCACCGCTCCCTGGGCGTGCACCTCAGCTTCATCAGGTTGGTTTAATCGTGACGTCGGGCTCAGACTCAGCTCAGTCCTCGCGTTGTCTAACCGCCGTTATCCTTCCCCGAATTGTCCCCGCAGGTCCACAGAGTTGGACTCCAACTGGAACTGGTTCCAGCTCCGATGTATGCAGGTCGGCGGCAACGCCAACGCGGTAAGACGGACTGGTGGTGGTGGTGGTGGTTGTCCCGCTGGCCTGATTTGTCGTCATGGTTACTTTCTCTTCCCGTTTGAAGACGGCGTACTTTCGCCAGCATGGCTGCTCCACGAACGACACCAATGCCAAGTACAACAGCCGCGCGGCCCAGATGTACAGAGAGAAGATTCGACAGCTGGCGAACGCTGCTTTGTCTAAATATGGCACAGATGTGAGTGTCGACCTGTTGTTGTTGTGGCCTGAACACGTCCTGAACACCGATGATGTCTTACATAAGAGAAGGTTATCTTTATTGATTCTCTGAGCCGTGGAGGTTCGTCCAGAGTCCGCAGGCGAGTGCGACAAATGCAGACAGCGCTAGGTTTTTATCAGATTTGATCAGAAATCATGAACCGGTGGAGCACCTTCTCCACCGCCTGACTGGTCTGAGGTCAGGTCCACGGCGGACCTGGAGGGCTGGAACAGCGACTGTTCCCACGTGGTCACACTGGTGTGTTGCGGCTCCCGAGTTGGGCCGTTGTGGCTGTTGATGCTTTTATTGTGAAATCCGCCTGTTCGGGTCCACGCTCTTATCCTGTGTCTCCCGTCTTCTCCCAGCTGTGGATCGACTCGTCTGCGAGCGGCGCTCTTCCGGCTGCTGTTGAGAAGAAAGAAGCGGACTTCTTTGCAGAACACACACAGGTTGTGCGACGAGTCATAGAGATCTCTACCTGAACACGCGCGATGGACTCGACTCATTTGTGTCACGGTGGTTGTTTCGTGTGAACATATTTGTTTACAGCCCGTGAACGAGTGGAGCATGTCGCCGCCGCCCGAGCCCCAGCCCAACGGAGCCGCGGTCACGCTGCAGCTGCAGGACGATGCAGCTAAAACCCAGAATGACAACCGTGAGTACCTCCTGGCATCTGTGTGTGCGTGTGACACGCTGGAAGCAGCAACCTGGGATGCGATGGTGCATGACCGCATTGTTGTTTCTGACACCAAAGCATCAGATTAGATTTTTGGCTTTTAAATAAGCAACATTCTTCTTTGAGTCCTCCACAACAAACATTTCGACTTTTTTTTTCAGTACATCTGCGTTCACTGGAACCACCGCGGATAAAAACAGCAGATTAGTTTTCAGAGAATTTGTTGTTGTTGGGTTAGGGATTTGAGCGTATGTTCTTTTAAAGTGGGTTTTCTCGTCTTCAGAGCCAGAGGACGGCCCCAGCATCGACGGGCTGAGCACATCGCCCAAAGCTTCCATCGGTGAGACGCTTCACTCCCTTTCCAACTGAAATTCCCACCCACCGTAATCCAGATTACCTCAGGGTGACAGTTATCCCAGTGAAAATGAAAGAATATTTCTGAAGGTTTCTGCCGCATAGATTTGATTTCGGAGCCTTCCTGCTGAAGTTTGTTGTCAGATGAGGTTGAAAGCGATGTTGATACAACAGTCTGTGGCTGACAGGTTTGTCCTGTTGCATAGAGAGCGCCATGTGTTTGTTTTCACGAGAGGAGCACACACACCCAGGTGATGCCTGTTCTCCCACAGCTTTGTGTGTGTGTGTGTGTGTGTGTGTGTGTGTGTGTGTGTGTGTGGCGGGCATTTTGGCTGCTCTGCATCAGCTGCATGTCAGAAGCGGCTCGGTGCGTTTCTTGGCTCTCAGAGCAAGCAGCTCTAACCTTTAAAGAGGCGCTCTGTGAGAGCGCTGGGGGGCCTGGCCGGTACGTTGGAGCGTGTCTAACGGCGCTCTGGGCCTGAGCGGGCGCTCGATCTGCTGTATTAACTGGTTCATTTTTGACTAATCAAATCAGAAGCGGATCAAAATTCAATGTCACAGATTGTTGTCCGTGTTGCAGATGTGAAGCCCTCCATCATTGGAAAAAAGAAACCAATGCCTGCCAAGAAAGGGGTGAGTCGTGTTTTCATCAAGTGTCAACAAGAGTTGAGTAGTTTAAGATCACATCACCATCCAGACTTCCTGCTTGTCTTTCCACTGCTGTTCTTTATCTCGTCCAGCCTCGTTTTCTCCCACTTATCCGCTTGTGTTCTTTATTTGCTGTCAAAATGAGGCTTTCTTTTGAACGCTTTCTGGCGCTGCTCCCCGTCGTTACTCAGGAAGAGTGCAAAGACTCTGACCCCTCTGTGTTTGACATTTCAGCTGGGGGCAAAGAAAGGCCTGGGCGCTCAGAAGGTGAGCAGCAAGAGCTTCTCCGAGGTGGAGAAACAGGCGCACGTCGCTGAGAAGCTGAGGGAGGAGCAGGCCGCCGAGGCCAAGAAGCAAGCCGAGGAGTCCATGTAAGAGCGCCCACGCGTTGTTGGTGATGTCTGATGGAGGCCCTGACCCTCACCGCCGCTCTGGTCACATGACTTCAGAGTGGCCTCCATGCGCCTGGCTTACAAAGAGCTGGAGATCGACAGGAAGATGGAGGAGAAGAAGCTTCGTAACCTGGAGGGGAAGAAGAAGGAGCAGGCTGAGAGACTGGGAATGGGATTAGGCACCAGGAGGTAAGACCAGCAGGACAAACGTGAGATTACGGCCCAAAATGATCCACAAGTCAGAAGCGACGACGGAGAAAGACAATCTATCGCCGGAAAAACGTCGATATTCACAAATAAGCCGCTCGCTTTAGAGGTGTTCGCAGCTTAAAGTGAATCGATGTAGCGGTTTCAGTGAGAAACGACCGTCCAGGTCCAGAAGGTGACCTCAGCATCTGTGTCTCCTGCCCCAGTTCCGTGTCTCACTCTGTGATGTCGGAGATGCAGCTGATCGAGCAGGAAACCCCCATCGGGGCCAAGTCGTCCTCCCGCTCCAAACTGGACATGTTTGACGAGCCGGGCTTCACCTCTGGACCCCCGAAGTGAGGCGACCGCCCGCGCACGCGACCACGTCGGCGGTGCGAACGCGAAAAGACCAATGAGATGTCGATGTTTCAGGTACAAGGACAACCCGTTCACGGTGGGAGACAGTTTTGGATCCAGATGGGACAATGAAGGGGGCAGCGCTTCCTTCGCCTCCTCTTGGGCCCTGGAGAAAGAGGAGCCCAAAGAGGAAGTGACCATCTCTAGCATTCAGCCAATCGGAGAGAGGTATTCCCCCTTCACCAGCACCTGCTCTGCTGGAGTTTAGGAATGAACGTCTGGAAGTATCAATGTTGTTGATTTGATTGGTTTGGTCGGTCGTATCAGGTGAAGCCCCCCCCCCCAGGAGCAGACCAGTCAGCCCAATAAAACCCCTCTTTGATCTGGTCATTTACAGACTCCCCAGCAGGAGAAAAGCCGAGGTGGCGGCTCCCGCCTCGGAGTCCAGCGAGGCCCGGCAGAAGTTTGCGAACGCCAAGGCCATCTCTTCAGACATGTTCTTCGGCCGGGAGAGCAGCGCCGAGGTGAGCCGCGCAGAGCCCGGCCTCTGGAGCTTGGTCGCCCGGCCTCTGGAGCTTGGTCGCCCGGCCTCTGGAGCTTGGTTGCCCGGCCTCTGGAGCTTGGTCGCCCGGCCGGGCGCTGACGGCGGTTTGCTCTCGTTTCAGTACGAGGCGAAGAGCAAACTGGAGAGCCTGTCTGGAAACTCCTCCATCAGCTCAGCTGACCTGTTCGGAGACGGCAGCGACCGTAAAGGTGAAAGCAGCAGGAGGGGCGGAGCCACAGACGTGGCTGCTTTTGGGGGGGGGGGGCCTGGTGTAGAGGAACACACACACACACACACACACTCACCTGTGAGCAGCACCAGCAGCTCCCCTTTAGTGATTCTGTGCACTGGTGGTTACGGTGGCTCGACAGCGCCTCTGGTGGCCACACGTGGGAGCGACACGTTGATGTGGTTTGTGAACCTCAGGGAGAACGTCGGGCTTCGACAGCGTGCTGCCCTCTGGCCCCGACATCACGCAGTTCAAGCAGGGCGTGAAGACCGTCGCGGGCAAGATGGCCGTCCTCGCCAACGGCGTCATGAATACAATCCAGGTGAGGCTTGTCTCGCCCTCGCACTAACAATTCGGTTGGTTGACCCCCCCCCTCACGTTGTCCCCCTCGCCGGCAGGACCGCTACGGCTCCTACTGATCCCTCGGCCCGCCGCGCTCCATCGGGACGCTTCACCCACCGACCCCTGCGTGTCCAGCGGCCTTCAGAGGGATTACACGAGGAAGACGAGGCTTTCTCACCGGTCCTCAGAGCATTTTTATTGGAGTGAGACAGTATTGGTTCTTCTCACGAGACATTTTATTTTCCTAACGGAAACACCGACGGTTGTCATCTTTTTATTAACCCCGTCGTGCAGACGCCCAGTTTTTAGTTGTAGGTTTCAAAATCTCACCAGAGTTAATTTTACTATATTTTATTCTATATGCATAAATCAAAGTATTTTTTTTGTTTTCAGGTATTCCACGCTTGCGTTTTTTCCAGTTTTATTGTGATATTGAGAACGGTGCAGAATATACTGCGCCCTGATTTGCCTCACGTTTGGTTCACAACCAGGTTTCTTTTGACTTTTTGTGTTCTGATGATTTTGTCGGCTCTGGACGGAGCGGCTGAAAACATCGAGTATTTCGCAACGCCGCCGTTATTTATTCTCTCACGAGACGGACTCAAACGTTTAGGAACCGAACCCAGACAGACGGAACCCGCGACGTTCCAGCCTGCGCCGCCGCCGGCCGCGCCGCCGCCCGATGCCTTCTCTTCTCTGGTGCGAGGCGGCCCGTTTCCTGTCCTGAATATTTCAACACCAAGGAGCCCCCCCCCCCCGTTCCCGTCGGCTCGTTCCCGTCTCCCGTCAAACCCGCAGCACGTTCACGCTCTCCTCAGACTGGACCACCATCAAGGACCGCCGACTCGGATCACGTTTATTTTTTTTTTCCTAGTATGGTGACGCCTGTGTACGTCCTCACCTGTGATAAAGTCTCTGGCCTGAAATAGTGGAAGTAATTTATTTGTAGGTGACAAAAAGAAACTTATTGAGTATGATAATAAAGAATGCAAACCTGAGCTGAGGCCCTGATAGAGAATCATTCTATAAAGTTCGGAACACGTGAAGTCAAAACATCAACGTGACACATTTATTAACGTTGATCCACATCCTGATCCAGACCACCACGTTCTTAAGATATGGATTGTTTCATTTAACACTTTAATTAAAAAAAAAGACATCTCGGATTTCCATGAATCAAATATTTCAGCTGAAAATCTTGGGTGATTATTAGAATTCTCTCAAACGGTTAATGGAATTGAGATCCGAAGGTGGAACCGGGCTCACGCTGTCAGACTGGTGACCCTGGAAGGGTCCTGGTCTTCCTGCTGGGCTGCTGCTCCTGAGGAGGACGACGTCCTCCACCAGATGCGCGCTACTGCTGATGAGCTGCAGGAGGCCTCTGGCTCGTGGAGGGGGGGGGGGGGGACATTTAACATGTGCTAAAGACTCAGACATTTATTCAACTTTGTTCCAGAAATCCGGCGATTAAAAAGAGAAACTGCTGATGACAAAGTGACCCTGATAACCACTGAAGGTTCCCC
Organism: Lagocephalus sceleratus; assembly: GCA_911728415.1. Taxonomy (NCBI): domain Eukaryota; kingdom Metazoa; phylum Chordata; class Actinopteri; order Tetraodontiformes; family Tetraodontidae; genus Lagocephalus; species Lagocephalus sceleratus. The sequence goes on along the minus strand of CAJVRN010000017.1, from coordinate 11,769,813 downwards.
GTGGGCTGGAGGGGGACGTGGGGGGGGTGGAGCCCCGTCAGCCCCAGTTGTAGAAGTAGATCTTCTGCCAGGTGGGAAGGTAATCCATCAGAGGGCCTGAAGGGAAGCCAGCGGTGATTAAGACACAAGCGGTCGAGGTGGGGAATCGCTCGTCAAACGCGATCTTGGGGCCGTTGGGTCGCTCGGGCGACGACAGAACTTACGGGCTATGAGTCCGATTCCCGGAATATGATCGGCCAGCAGCCGGAGCAGGAAGAGGATCTTGCTCCTGCAGATGCAGACGGATGTTAGAGGGGAACCTGGCGGCGTCTGGCACCGGCCAGGCGAGGGACTCACTGCGAGTACTTGTCGTAGAAGGGAGAGCGCAGCAGGTAGTAGAGCAGCAGGAAGGTCCTCCTCCGCATCTCCGCCCTCTCGTAGCGGTTCTGGAACTTGGCGTCGCTGAGAAGAGCGAAGCTGGGAACGGGGGAGAAGGCAGAGGAGTGACCTCCTGACGGGCGGGGGGGTAGAAGGGGGGGTGAGGCCTCTTACCTGCTGAGCTCCAGGACCCCCGACACCAGCCACGGCTTCCACGACTGTCTCCCACAGAGCCCCAGACAGAGCACTGCAGCGGCGTCAAGGACAACGTTCACTTCACACCGAGCACAAGAAGGGAGACGGCGACCGGGCGGAGGCTCGCCGCCTCTTCACGCCCGATTCGATCCCGTCAGGCTATCGGGTCGCTTTTCGAGCGCTACGTCCCGCCCCCCGTCCGCGCACTCGGGGGGACGGCGAGGGGAGGATACGGTGCACGAGCGGCCGCCCGATGTACACGGACTCCGCGACGGTCTCCTGCAGGTTCAGAGGGGTGGGTTGGCTGAGGAGGTTCTCCCTGTTGGAGCGGCTCCTGCTCGCCTTGGCCCGCTGGCTGGGCGCGCCCCACAGCCGGGCGTGGGGAGACGCAGCCGCGGCTGCGGGGAGGGAGACAGAGCTTCAGGCCTCAGCGGGGAGACACCACACCCTTTCCTCTGTGGAACACCGCCCACAGAGTACGGGCGGCACACACACACACGCGCACACGCACGGACAATTGTTGGACAGCAGAGAGAAATCTGAGGCTGCCCGAGAAGGTGTGTGTGTGTGTGTGTGTGTGTGTGTGTGTGTGTGTGTTTCAAATGCTTCCAGTCACGACATCTTAGAAACAAGACCAAAGGTTGTAATTTGGAGTCTTTTGAGGGGTTTTCAGGCAGAGCAACAAGAAACCAGCCTTTCTGAGCCTGAAATGCTTCTATGTCACCTGAGTAGTCTCTCTCTCTCACACACACACACACACACACACACACTGATATAACACTAGGTGACACAACAAACAAACATCTTGGAGTTTCCTTACAGTGGTTTAGCGGCCTGATGACCCGTCCTGACCTCTGGCCCACGAAGCAGGGGTTGTCTTCCTGCTCAGTGTGGTCACCGTCTGTGGAGACGAGGACGGAGACGTTTGTTTTTATCCTTGCGCTAGTTCTGATGAAGAGGGCCTTCGTCACAGAGGTCAAGCGAAACCGATTCAGCACGTGTGGCAAAACAAGGAAGGGACAAATCTGCTGGTGCTTGGGGTCAACATGCTGCTACTGCCTGTGATCGGGATTTAAACGGTTGACCTTCGGTGAATTCTGCGCTTCTGTCCAGGGGGATGATGGGAGGTGACGTCTGGATGCCGGATTTGTACCACAGAAGAAGAATCAAGCGAAAAACCGCCCTGAGAACAAAAGCAGAGAGAAAAATGAACCCTGAATTTCAGACTTCAGACTTAAACTCAGGGTGGCTGGTCAAAGGCAACACACAGATCCACAAAGGTTTGAACAGTACATCAGTACTGCAGCTGTAAAATAACCCAGAAAACTATATTTACAAGTCATTTAATAAATGAATAAATAAATTTAGTGTGATGATAAGACCAGTTCAAACCTTGTTTTCAGTAGGATCAAGTAAAAGAAGGGCAAAAATATATTTCTTTCAATTCCTTCATTGACTCTGTGGGGGTTTTTTTTAGATCACAAAAACCCCAAACAAGATCCGATAGCGCGCTTACTTCAAAATCTGGATGAGGGCGATGACCAGCCAGCGGCCGACTTCACCCCACAGCTTGCACGCGCCCATTTCCACAAAGACCTCCACGTACTCCAGCACGGAGAGCCAGGTCAGCAGCCTCTGCTGGGAGACGCACTGAACACCACAGCAGGGATTCAGCCCCCCTCTTTTCATGTTCGTGAAGGTTACGGAGGCTGCTGAACGCTCACCATGGACGAGGTCCATCTCAGGTCCTTGCGCAGAATACTGTCGTTGAGCAGAACCAGGAGATTGGAGGCAGAATACACTGAAAAATAATGGTAAGAGTTAAGGTTTACACTGACCTGAAGACTAAACTGAAGATCTTTAAAGTGGGATTTACGTGTGTGTGTTAGGATTAAGGATATTTATGATTATAGCATTCGTGCTTCATATGGAAAGATTAAAGCTACAAATGATCTGTTCAGAAAGGAAAAAATAAAGATTGTAAAACTTTAAGATTATCATCAGCATTAAAACGTGACTGAATCTATTGTTTTTTTCATATTATTCTTCATATATTTGAAAGAATCAGTCTTTTCATCAGAGGAAGTTAAACAGGCGGCTCCTCTTCACAGACAAGTGACGTTAAATGTAAAAAAAGTTAAGGAATTAGCCTGTGATAGCGCCCTCTAGTGGACGAGGGAGTTGGCTGTTACTTCTTCTATTCCCAAAAGGTTTAACAACAAAGTTTGTGTGTCCTAATCTTCTGGATCACTGAATTATCTGGTAATTATCTGGTAAATGTCTGCTAAATGTCTGTAAAAGCTCCAGCAGACGGCGACAGATTGTTGACTTTTACTCACCCAGTTCGGAGATCTCGTGTGAATCCGTAAACCTCCCTGAGAAACAAAGACCACAACGTCAACAAACCCTCTGAATCGAGTCTGTGCAGCAAAAGGAAACATTCGCGAGCAAAGACGAGGCCGATCTCTGAAGCCCCCCCGGGGGGCTCCGACACCTGAGCCCACGTGTAAATGACACGAAAGGCGCTGGGTCACCTGCGATCAGGTAGGACAGGGTCCTGACGGTGCTCTCCAGCTGTGCGGTGGCAGCTGGATTCCTCCTCACGTACTCGATGTATCGATCACAGTAGCGGCTCAGCCTGGCCAGACCCTCCTGCAGGGCGGACATGTCCCCCTTTAGAGGGTAAAGGGGGACACACACTCGACCTTCAGGCTCTGCGTCCACCGTATTCCGGACTGGAGGGCTCCCGGGTCGCCATCGGGCCCAGATTATTCTTTTAATCTCAACATGCTGCTGTTTCAAACCACAACAAACTTCCGCGCGGATGGTCCGTCACTTATTTACGTCCCGGCCGGAACGCCGCTTCTGGTTCCGGGTGTGGGCGGCCCTTCTTCTTCCGGCGCTCCGACACGTTCTTGTTGCATCAGCGGCGGCCGCGGCGGCAGCAGGTGGACATGGCGAGCTCTCCAGACGCAGGTAGGCTCCTTAAAAGTCACCTCGGGCCCGGTCGGCGCCGCCGGCCCTTCGGTGAAGCGGGCGATGCGGGTTTTCAGGGCTTTTGGAGACCTGTCAGAGCTCCGGGCTAACATTAGCATCGCTAGCCCCGCTCCCAGCAGAGGTGATTTAACTGGAGGCTTTAATAAATGTAATAATATCAGTAATCTGCTCGGCGTTCCACGGTTTAGAAGGTGTTTGGAGCTGCCTCTGAAAGACATATGACACTCCTAAAACGGGGACATTCCATATAATGTAGCACCATGTCTCTGCCAGGTACATTATTATTAATAATACATATATATATAATAATAATATTGTTATTGTTATTATTGTAGAAAAAGGTTTTGGATAAGACTCTCGTCTTGACATATACAGATAAACCGAGGTCACAGTCGTAATTATGATCTGTATCGAGCCATCAGTGTGTTTCTGCACGTTTATTCATCATTAAGGAGTTTTTGTCCGAACCTTCCGTCGTGAATTTCCATGTCTGGCTCAGTTTTAACTTTCACTTTCACTATTAATATCCATTCTTAACTGCATTGCGCATTCACAGAGGGAATGCCTGTTCACCATCCCTCCCCATCAGTCTTTACCTGCATAAATGAGACTGATGGTGAAGCTTTTCCCTTTTTCCATCCACCTCCTTTCGTGAATTGATTCTCATTTCGTTTAATCAGAGTCAGTCTTTGTCAAAGGTTCATATTGACCCTGTTGGACAACACCGCTCCTCTCCTCATCAGAAATCACCCAGAATAATCACTTAAGAGCTCTTCATTATTATATGTGAAGCTGTCACCTTGAGCCGTATTATCAGAAGGACGCCACTTTGCTTTCAGCAGTTTAGTTTCCTGTTAAGAGCACTGTTGCCGGGGTAACCGACAGCGCAGCGTTTCCTCAGCCCTGTCGGTAATGCTGTGCGACCGTCTGCCCTCTCTTCCTGCAGCCTTTGAGTTTGGATTCTTGCTGCAGATAAACGAGGAGGCGGCGCTGGCGGCGGCGCTCAACGACTACCTCGCCTCGCGCAGCTACCTGGCTGGGTTCGGCCCCTCCCAGGCCGACCAGAAAGCCTTTGCGCTGCTCCGCCGGCCCCCAGACTCGCGGCTCGTTCACGCTCTGCGCTGGTACAGACACGTGGCGGCCTTGCAGCTGGACGCCGACCCTGAGAGCAGCAGTGAGTAGAAGGACGGGGGCGTGGCCAGAGACGGCAGAACAGGTGTCACCTGCAGCTCTGCGTTCACATCCAGGAGCTCCAGCAGGCATGAGTGTGTTAATAACACCCCCCATGCATGAACATGGCCATCATCACTCACCCCCACCATAGTTACAGCAAACTGACACTTTGCTGGAACGACATCACCCCTCGCCCCTCGGCGACCGGACTCGTGCGTCTAGCGCCGGTTTGTGTGCACGTGGATCTGGCGCTGATGTCAGAGGTCGGACCGATGTCGCTCCTTCGCCCCCCATCGTCAGCTTGTCGTGCGTGGCTGCGCCCGTTTGTCCGATCCCGCGTGAATGTTCCAGACGTGCCGTGAGGCCAGGACACTTCCCTGCCAAAGCCGGGCGTGTGCAATCGTGGATCTCCTCTGTCTGACACACACCCGCGGGTTTGGGAGGCGTTGAATGGAAAAACCTTCTGCTTCTTGTTATTTGCTCTGGGTTTTATTCCCCGGCGTCGATCGTCTTTGGAGGACTCTGAAGCCTTCCTGTGGTGATTTGTTTTTGTGCTGATGGTACATGAGTGTAAATGGGCTGATTCTGGAACCGTGTGTGTGATTGCAGCTAAAGGGAAGCGGGTCCAGCCCCCCTGGTCTCCCCCACCAGGAACAGAGGTGCCTCAGCTTCGTCTCTACAACAGCCTGACCAGAACAAAGGTGGGTCACCGCCATCAGACGCACACCTTCACGCAGGCTGGAGGTTTCGGACGCCGCTGTCCCTCTTTGTGTTTCCCTTGCTGATGTTGAAGCTCTGATGTTGAGCAGACTCGCCTGTGTCTGAGCCCGTGGGTGACCGACCCCCCCCCACACACACACACACACACACACACACACACACACACACACCTGCCCCCTGGTGGCCGGAGGCAGCGCAGCACGCAGGTCCTGGCGGTTGTTTTTAGGCAGTGAGGAAATGAAGTTGTGTCTCTGGTTTCAGGAGCTGTTTGTTCCTCAGAAGGGGAACAAAGTGACGTGGTACAGCTGCGGGCCGACGGTGTACGATGCCTCACACATGGGACACGCCAGGTAGAGGAGAGCTGCGCAGGAGAGCTGTGCAGCTTCTCCCCTGACTCTTGAACCTCCACGCAGGTCATACATCTCCTTTGATATCCTGCGGCGAATCCTGAGGGACTACTTCAAGTTTGATGTCCTCTACTGCATGAACATCACAGACATCGATGACAAAGTGAGTGCTTTTGTTTTGAAGAACCTCATCTTTATCCTGTCAGGAAATAACAAATCTGACTTTTAGTGACTAAATGTAATAAAACAAAGTAAAATACCTTTTGATGCTCATGTTGAAGATGGTTCATAAGATGTTAACTCACTTTATGACTCAAGTATGTGGAAGGAAAACATTCACATGCTCCCACTGGGAACCAGTTTACAGTTTAAAGAAAGCTTCAGTTCAAGTTTAGTCTGAAGTGAAATTCACCCACATGGGCCTCTCTTCCAGCGTCAGTGAGGTCGCCTCAGATCTGTGTGATTAAACGTTCCTGAATGTCGGTTTCTCCTGCTGCTCAGATCATTAAAAGGGCTCGACAGAACTTCCTGCTGGATCAGTACAAGGAGAAACGACCACAAGCTGCTCAGATCCTGAAGGACGTCCTGAGCGCCAGAGAGGTGAGAGCACGCCGCGTTACAGCCTTTGAGTCCACACGACCTCCAGATGTTTCAGATAAAACATCTGTGGAGTATCAGGTGGAAACGGCTTCAATCCAGATCAACGCAGTGTTGACTGATGTGGTGGGCGGAGTCTCATCTGGGGGTTGTTGATGTGGGCGGAGTCGCAGACTGTTGAAGCTCTTCCTTCTCGTCCGCAGCCATTCCGGGCCCAGTTAGCCGCCACCACAGACCCAGACAAGAAGCAGATGTTGGAGCGGCTGGACGCTGCCGTCAGCGCTGCCCTGCAGCCACTACAGGCAGCGATGGAGGGCGCTGCAGCAGATGAGGCGGTCCAGCCGTTGGCCCAGGTGAGGCTGGGGGTTGAAGTTAGAGGTGAAAGGTCAATTGGCCTTATCAACTGCTGCTTCTTTGCTCTCAGGTGCTGCTGGAGAACTCCAAAGACCTGCTGTCTGATTGGTTAGACAAACAGTTTGGAAGTCAGGTCACAGAGAATTCCATCTTCTTTAATCTGCCCAAATTCTGGGAGGAGGAGTACCACAAAGACATGGATGCCTTGAACGTAAGTGAATACAGCGCCGATGAGCAGGTCATCTCTCTCTGTAATTGCTGAGGTTCTCTTTGGAATTTCAGGTTCTACCTCCGGACGTCCTGACTCGGGTCAGCGAGTATGTTCCCGAGATCGTGGAGTTTGTGAACAAGGTCATCTCTAACGGTTACGGGTGAGGAGGGTTTAGAGGGCGCAGCACGGCCACGCTGCTTCCTCTCACAGCCTCTATAATTCAGGTGTCTGGCATTACAGGTATGAATCAAACGGTTCCGTGTACTTCGACACCTCAAAGTTTGACGCCAGTCCGCAGCACTCGTACGCCAAATTGGTCCCTGAAGCAGTCGGAGATCAGAAGGCTTTACAAGAGGGAGAAGGTGCGTTTTCACCCCCCCCCCCCACATTTACTTGAATAGTTTGCACTAATGGTTTAAACACAGATTCAATCAACTCTGTTGCTAAATAAAAATGGTTTTCTATCATTTAACTTATTTATTCACATATCTCTGGGATGATGGCACATATGTCCACTGAGTGTCCAGAGTCGTCGTAAATGAGTCGTTTGTCCACATGAATGCGTTCGTTTTTGCCTGTAGGCGATCTGAGCGTGTCTGCTGAGAGGTTAAGCGAGAAAAAGTCGCCCAATGATTTTGCCTTGTGGAAAGCATCCAAACCCGGCGAGCCGTCGTGGGACTCTCCGTGGGGGAAGGTGAGCGTTCACTTCACAGCTGCTGGACGGGAGAGACGGGAGGTGGTTTACCCGCTGTCTTCCTCTGACCGCCGCTTCAGGGGAGGCCGGGCTGGCACATCGAATGCTCCGCCATGGCCGGCAGCATCCTGGGAGAGTCCATGGACATCCACGGCGGGGGCTTTGATCTGCGATTCCCCCATCACGACAACGAGCTGGCCCAGTCCGAGGTACCGCTTTGACCAGTCGAAGGCTGCGGGCTGCTGAGCCCATTCCGCAGAGGAGGTGTAGACTTGAGCTCGGGTTCTGATCCCCGCAGGCGTTCTTCGAGAACGACCACTGGGTCAGATACTTCCTGCACACGGGCCACCTGACGATCGCCGGCTGCAAAATGTCCAAGTCTCTGAAGAACTTCATCACCATTAAGGACGCTTTGGCAAAGAACACAGGTGAACCCCAAAGATGTCCCCAAGATGCTCTCTGCAGCCTTTTGACATCTCCGTGCTCAATCGTTCCCGCTCTTCCCAGCTCGACAGCTCCGTCTGGCCTTCCTGATGCATTCCTGGAAGGACACGCTGGATTACTCCTCCAACACCATGGAGTCCGCCGTCCAGTACGAGAAGTTCATGAACGTAGGTGGGCGCCCTCAGGTCGGTGCGGGTGTGCTCAGTCGGGTATTGACGGGGCTGTGATGACACGCAGGAGTTCTTCCTGAACATCAAAGACATCCTGCGCGCCCCGACCGACATCACAGGCCGCTTCGAGAAGTGGGAGGCGGCCGAGGCGGAGCTCAACGACAGGTAAAGGAGCGCGGTGGTAACGGAGACCCCCCCAACCCACCCACGGATCGCCGAAGTCCTCTGCTCACCGCCGCGCTGCTGTCCAGTTTCTACGACAGGAAGTCGGCAGTGCACGAGGCTCTCTGCGACAACGTGGACACGCGCACCGCCCTGGAGGAGATGAGGCTCCTGGTCAGCCAGAGCAACAGCTACATCGCCAGCAGGAAGAACGCCAAGATGAGGCCCAACCGCATGCTGATGGAGAGCATCGCCTGCTACCTGACCAGCATGCTGAAGGTGAGCGTTCCCCGTCCTCTGAGCTCCGCTGAGGGAACGTCAGAGTCACAGTAAACTGGAGATGTAGCCCGGAAGCTTTGTTGAAGTGGAATTTGAGTAAAGCCCCCCTCTAAGCTTTCTGGGTACTCGGGTTCTGAACCGGTGCTCGTGCACTCGTGTCATTTCAGATTTTCGGTGCCGTTGAGGAATCGACATCCATCGGCTTCCCCGTAGGAGGACCAAACAACAGCATCGACGTAAGAGCCCAGATCAGTTTGAATATCAGAGCTGACATACACGCACAGTCGGGGCCTGCTGGTGTTTCCCAGCGTGAATGAAAATGTTGCCGTTGCCCCGTCAGCTGGAGAGCGCCGTCATGCCGTACCTCAGCGTGCTGTCGGACTTCAGAGCAGACGTCCGGAAAATCGCCCGCGAGCAGAAAGGTGAGCAGCTGTGATCAGTTCGGGGTTCAAACAGGGGTAAAGTTTTTCTCTCTTTTTTTTTTTTTTTTTTTTTTAGTGACGGCGCTGCTGCAGCTGTGCGACGTCGTCCGTGACGACACGTTACCCGAGCTGGGAGTCCGGCTGGAGGACCACGAAGGTGAGGGAGCTGAAGGTCTCTGTGGTCACGGTCAAGGACTTTAGGATGGTTCGGTCAAACCCGGCTGATTGTGTTCCAGGTCTGCCGACCGTGGTCAAACTGGTGGACAGAGAAACATTAATGAAAGAGCGGGAGGAGAAGAAGAAGGTGAGGAGAGCATCCGAGACCGGCGCGAAGGAGCTGCCGCTTCAGAAGGAAGAAGCTTTAAGATGTGCTACTTAAAGGTTTTCTCTCTCAGATGGAAGAAGAGAAGAGACTGAAGAAAGAAGAAGCTGCTAAAAGGAAACAAGAACAAGAGGTTTCCCCCTCAGACGCCTCAGGTCTCTTTTGTTTCTCAATGTTCCCGTCATCGTTTCCTTTTTTCCCCTTTTCAGATGGCGAAACTGGCCAAGATGAAGATCTCTGCGTGTGAAATGTTCCTGACGGAAACTGACAAATATTCCAAATTCGATGAAACGGTAAAGATTTAAACACGAGTGTGAAAACAAGCGTGGAGGGAGCAGATTTTCAGGGGCGAGCTTTGTCCGTTTCAGGGTTTCCCCACTCACGATGCCGAGGGCAAGGAGCTGAGTAAAGGACAGGCCAAGAAGCTCCGGAAGCTGTACGAAGCCCAGGAGAAGTTACACAGCGAATATCTACAGCACCAAAACAGAAACTGATTTTTGTGAAGCCATCCATCCTCCAACCAATAAACCCTGCAGTTTACATTCAAACAGTGGTGGGCCGTGTATTTCACCCTTCAGTGGTGTCCTGCTTACCCCGACTTCAATAAATACTTCTTATACTTCCATCATTTATGACACCTCAGCTGGAGAAATACCATACAGAAACACAATAATGCACTACCGGCCATCGCATCGCCTCAATTGTGTACAACACAGGCTGTGTTTTTGTCATTTCGTCATAAAAATCAATAAACCTGCATCAATATTTAAAACATATCTCTACGTGATACCGTTAAAACTTAAGAATAAAAGGGTATTTAAAATTATCTGTCAAAAAGTTGGCCCTCGCAGGTGAGTATCCAATCACTGGGCGCCTACACGTCACGTTCGGCCTTACGGTCAACAACTCGTGATCTGATTGGCTGTCGCAGCTGTCCATCAACTATGTGCCTCATCGATTCTGACAGATTTCACACAGCCTGGCAACACAAGCTAGCTGAATTCTGATTGGATAGAAACTAACAACACTGGAAGGAGCGTAACATGACAACAAGGGAACATGAAGAATACCTTTATATATTTGGGAAAGTGAATTAAAATTAGATTAACTTTTATCATAATTATGTATTATTCCGTTCTGATTTCACCTTCACGATGCAGCTGTGAGATTCGCTTCCGTCGCCTTTAAAAATATTACTTTATTATTTACAATATATCACTGAACACTGCTTCAAAAATAAATACACACAGTTGGATAATCTGCAGGGGTCAGAGAAACAGACCTGATTGGTCAGCAGCCAGAATGTCTCCAACCTGAGGACCAGTTCATCCCCCCGGGCATCATCAGAGGGGGAAAACCTGAGTTTTGGAAGGACTGAGCTGAGCCTGAACTTGTAACCTTCCATCAAAAACCATCAGACTGCAGTCGAACGCTTCAATTATCAGATCGGGCTTCGACGCCTTCGGGCCGTGGTGGAGGTAACTCCCTCCTCTGGTAGTTGACCAGGCAGCAGGCCGCGCTGAAGAGCTCCTCCGGGCGCGGACCTTTGTCCAGGGATCCTTCAGCCTCGCCACGCATCTCGGCGCCTGGATGGTGAGGCAAGCGACGTCCGGGCATCCTCCGGGCTCCTTCTGGAGGGTTTGGAGAAGAACACGGGTCGGTGGACCTTGCAGGGAGCCACGTGGTCAACGAGGAGCGGGATCCAGAGGCTCTGGCCCCCCAGAAGCCCGTACAGGAAGCGGGTCCACGAGGAAATGATGCCGCTGGCGCCGCTGACCTCGATCCCAGACCTCTGAGCTAAATCCACGAGTGAGGGTCCAGAAGAAAGGGGCTCGTCGTAGGGCGGGAGACTCTGGAAAAAGAAGAGTGTCAGCGTCGGGTCTCAGTTCCAGAAAACTGGACCCTTACGGATGGTGGGACCACACAAGGCGTTGGACTGCCGGGTTCCCCCCTCCCCAGGGTCATGCCCGATGGTTCCCGCTGCGAGCAGCATCCGTAGCCCAAAAATGGGAAACAGGTGTTCGATTTTAGATTTGGACATTTTTGGGTTTACGTTGTGAAAATACTGCATGTAAGAGTTTTACATATTCACATTATAACACCTCTAAAGTGTGTCAATAAAAGGAAAGCATTCACATATTTCAAGATGTAATTAGAACCTATATTGTTGCACATACTGTAGGTATCACCTTACTGTTTCATCACAACCAGCCTTCATTAATTCCATTTATATAAACGGGTCTCTGGTGTTGAGCTGCGACAGAATATCACGATATGAAGTGTCACGAGATGCTTCAGGACCTTCAGGACCCTAAACCAGCCTTTAATGGCCCGTCATATTCTCCCTCACAACAACAGCAACAACAACAACAACAACAACAACTCCCTCTCATGTTTGTAAACAACGTCACACTCCACGTGCTGCCCCCCCAAAGCTGCGCGCGCATACTTGCGGTGACGTAAGCAGAAACCCGTCCGTTGCGACGCGTATCAAAAGGGGCGAAAAACAAAACCTTTTCATCACGATCGCTTCAAATGGGCTCGGCGGGTTCAAGGGTTTTGTGTGTCCGTCACCAGGTAGATAGATCCGGTGAACCTTTACGAGATTAAAAGCCTCCGTAAAGCCCCGGATTGACACGTCTCCTCAGACCCGGAAGTGGTCGACCGTCATGACTGTAGTAACTATTGTTACGGCTGCTGGTACTACCGCAATTAACTGTAATACTGATAATAACAACAAATAGGAAGACATTACGTTAATGCTTTCATGCTTGTTTTCTTAGATCAAACGTATTTCTCAGTCAAAGCGTCGACCAATCAGGAGCCTCCTTCTTCAGCGGTAGCCAATCAGAGTCCTCGGAGCTCTATTTGAACTCCGTCCTCGTTTACCTGATAAACGGTGTTCCCGGAGCCCAGCGCTACCTGTGTTCTCCCCGGGGAAGCTGCAGCTCGTCGTCCACATTAGGTCTCGCTTCACCGTCCTTCTTCTCCATGTCAACCATGGCGTCAGCGGGAGTTCGTGCTGCGGTGAGTAGACCGACATTATTTCACTGTTCGATTGGGTTCGCTGTTCGCTTCAGCCGCTGGCTAACGCGACGTGCGTCGTCTTCCTTTGACACACGTGTTTCTCACCCAGCTTCACGACAACCTGTACTTCTCTTTTTTACAGCGTCCAGCCGACGAGAACCCGCTGAAGATGGGTAAAACGACGGCAGCGGGTCCGAGGAGAGCCGCTCTCGGAGAGATCTCCAACTTTCCTGCAGCAGCCGCCAACGCAAAGGTGACCAAAGACCAGAGATGGTTCGGTTCTGTGAGGCTCAGAGCCCACTGATGCTGTAAATGTTGATGCTTAATGCTTCTACGGGTGTCTACAAGCGTTAACATCATCCTAACTACTTGACTACTGCTAAACTTTGGTCTGGATCATCCAGTTGAGGCTTGTAGGTGAAGGTTCAGTGAGTTGAGGATGAGCGTTCGTTCATTGTTTCCTCAGAGGATGGTGCGGGCCAAAGCTGCAGGGAAACCCTCCTGTGCTCCGAAGGCGTCTGTTCCTGTCCAGGTTGTCTCTCCGACGGTCCGAGTGGAAGCTCCAGCAGATCCGGCTCCCCCACCTTCGCAGGTGCCCGCTGACGTTTCCATGAAGGAGGAGGAGGTGGAACTCTGCCAGGCCTTCTCTGAGGTGCTGCTCACGGTCCAAGATGTCGACGAGGATGACGCAGACCAGCCTCAGCTGTGCTCTCAATACGTCAAAGACATCTACAGATATCTACGTGACCTGGAGGTAAAAGTGCCCTCAGCAGTTGAGAGCGTGACTGAGGGCGTCTCATCAACACGGTCTCTGTTCCTGCAGCTGCAGCAGGCTGTACGCCCCAACTACATGCAGGGCTACGAAATCACTGAACGCATGCGAGGGGTCCTCGTCGACTGGCTGGTCCAGGTTCACTCCAGGTTCCAGCTGCTGCAGGAGACTCTGTACCTCACGATTGCCGTCCTGGATCGTTTCCTCCAGGTCAGAACCCTCCTGTCTGTGGGTTTGGGTACCAGCTCTGGCCTCACCGCCTCCTCCCGTTTGTGCTGCAGGTCCAGCCGGTCTCTCGTAGGAAACTTCAGCTAGTTGGGGTGACCGCCATGCTGGTGGCCTGTAAATATGAGGAGATGTACGCTCCAGAGGTTGGCGACTTTGCCTACATCACAGACAACGCCTACACCAAAGCTCAGATCCTGGAGATGGAGCAGGTGGTTTTGAGGAGCCTCAACTTTCAGCTGGGTCGCCCTCTTCCTCTACACTTCCTGAGACGTGCATCCAAGGTGGCAAATGTGAGTTTGAAGGAATTTACAGCAGAAATTCATGTTGTGAAGTAGAATCTTCAACTCCACAACTTGGTCCAGTTGTGGAATAATTCACATGACTCTCTATTTAGACGGACTAATGTGACCAGTTTAGTGACTTCTGGGAGATGAGTAACTGTTGGTGTCAGTCTGATGTAGAGAGACACACGCTGGCCAAGTATCTGATGGAGCTGACCCTCCTGGACTACCACATGGTCCACTACCGGCCGTCAGAGATCGCCGCCGCTGCGCTGTGCCTGTCACAGCTGTTGCTGGAGGCTCTCCCGTGGGTAAGCCTCCTCAGATCTGAACCATGCGTCTTTAAACGTCTGTCGGCGCTGCTTCAGCTCGGCTCTTCGTCTCTCCAGTCTCCTACGCAGCAGCACTACTCGACCTACGACGAGGCCCACCTGAGGCCGATCGTGCAGCACGTGGCCAAAAATGTGGTGATGGTGAACGACGGGAAAAACAAGTTCACAGTGAGTTTGATCCCAGAGTCTGTGTGGTTGAGTGGAGGGAAGCTGAAGTGCTTGTTCCTCTGCAGGCTGTGAAGAACAAATACTCCAGCAGCAAACTGCTGAAGATCAGCCTCATCCCTCAGCTGAAGAGCGCCATCATCAAAAACATGGCAGCTCCTCTGCTCGGCTCATGAGCCACCCCCCCCTTTTTTTTCCTTTTTTAACTCTTTGTAACTTTGCACATTATTTCATGATTGATGCTAATTTCTCTTTTAATAAAATGTTTTAAGGTTTTGTTCAGGGTTTAATGATGCATTATTCATTGGATGTGTTGCTGGTGCTGATTTCTAAAGGGAAGATATTTGTCTCTCCTCCTGGCCTTAATCAGTTCAAAGGACTTATAGACTTTTTGATGTCTGCCTTAACTAAAAGTGAGAACTTAAAGTAGACTCCTGAACAACTGTCTGTCTTGGTCAGCCCTTTTGATTTTACCGTGAAGGCAAAGACCATGGAAACACTGTAATCGCAAGTCACAGCTTCTTTTTATGAGAAAGTAGTCTACCAGTCAAATGTGGACCTTTTCAGTTAGTTTTCTTATGTTCATGTTCTTGTTTTAATTGGCTGATTGGTTCTGGCCATGAGTTCTAACAGTTTAGGACTGTTAGCTGTCTAACAGCTGCTTTCTGCAGAACACCACTGACGGTCCCATTAAGAAGGCAAGAACTTCCTTAAATTAACCTTGATGAGGAACACCAGTGAAGTGGAAACCATTTCAGGAGATGACCTCATGAAGCCCATTGAGAGAAGGGTTGGCTGCCATCAGATCAAAGGACAGCTACTCTGAGAAATCTATAAAACCAGTTGATTCACAATTTTGTTTTCTACATCATTCCAGATATCTTGGGTCACATTCCTGGTGTCTTTAATATGTATCTACAATGTAGAAAGTAATAAAGGACAAATGAGGTGTCCATAACACCTCTTCCATCACAGCTTGTCATTTATTCCTTTTAAATGTTAAAGTTTGGCTAATGGATATTGCTGTAATTAAGTGTATTAAATGGCTAGAAACACTA
Organism: Lagocephalus sceleratus; assembly: GCA_911728415.1. Taxonomy (NCBI): domain Eukaryota; kingdom Metazoa; phylum Chordata; class Actinopteri; order Tetraodontiformes; family Tetraodontidae; genus Lagocephalus; species Lagocephalus sceleratus. The sequence continues at coordinate 11,754,506 of CAJVRN010000017.1, read as the reverse complement.
AACCACTTCAATGAAATTGCCTTAGATCAGTTCTGTGGTTCAGAAGCTTCAGGTTCTCCACAAGAGAGCTGGATCTCTCCTCACATGATCAGGAAGTTGATGATCATGACTGCAGCTCCAGGGCACAAGATCTCACATTGTGGGCTGATGGCATCAAATCATATTAGAAAACACTGGCTATTTACCAATGGGTCCAAACCACCAGAAACAGGCGTGAGCACCAGCAGCCTTTGCTGCTCCAGAAGTTGAACTAAAGGGCAGCAAGATTACCAGATGGTCTTTGAGTATTAACAGCAGTACTCGTGGCATTACAGTGGACTGAGGAAGTCAAACCAATAAGGGTAAGAGTGTGCACGGATTCTCTTTTGGCATTAGCAACTTCACAAACTGGTCCCTCAAATGGGGGGTGAGATCTTATATGAAACACTAACATTCACTCACCAAGACTGCACCTTAACTTTGCTTGGAAACCAGCTCATGACAGAGGTCAAGGAAACAAGGTTGAATATATATCTAATAAACACGCAAGCCAGATACTATATTGAGTAAAAACAAGTCTGGATGGAACAAGAAACTAGAGTAGTGATGAGTAAAGAACTGAAGAAACAATGAGAAAACCAATGGAGAACTGGACACAAGGGAGACACCTGTATAAGATTACTCCATTGGTCAGATAATAATAGGGTAATAACATTAATAAAAGGTAATGGTCGTACTAATTAATATTCCTATTATAATTTGCATTACTATTATGAGGTAAAAGAGGATGTTTTTAAGCCCCTACATCCGTTAATTAAGCGTCGACCAATCAGGAGCCTCCTTCTTCAGCGGTAGCCAATCAGAGTCCTCGGAGCTCTATTTGAACTCCGTCCTCGTTTACCTGATAAACGGTGTTCCCGGGGCCCAGAGCTACCTGTGTTCTCCCCGAGGAAGCTGCAGCTCGTCGTCCACATTAGGTCTCGCTTCACCGTCCTTCTTCTCCATGTCAACCATGGCGTCAGCGGGAGTTCGTGCTGCGGTGAGTAGACCGACATTATTTCACTGTTCGATTGGGTTCGCTGTTCGCTTCAGCCGCTGGCTAACGCGACGTGCGTTGTCTTCCTTTGACACACGTGTTTCTCACCCAGCTTCACGACAACCTGTACTTCTCTTTTTCAGCGTCCAGCCGACGAGAACCCGCTGAAGATGGGTAAAACGACGGCAGCGGGTCCGAGGAGAGCCGCTCTCGGAGAGATCTCCAACTTTCCTGCAGCAGCCGCCAACGCAAAGGTGACCAAAGACCAGAGATGGTTCGGTTCTGTGAGGCTCAGAGCCCACTGATGCTGTAAATGTTGATGCTTAATGCTTCTACGGGTGTCTACAAGCGTTAACATCATCCTAACTACTTGACTACTGCTAAACTTTGGTCTGGATCATCCAGTTGAGGCTTGTAGGTGAAGGTTCAGTGAGTTGAGGATGAGCGTTCGTTCATTGTTTCCTCAGAGGATGGTGCGGGCCAAAGCTGCAGGGAAACCCTCCTGTGCTCCGAAGGCGTCTGTTCCTGTCCAGGTTGTCTCTCCGACGGTCCGAGTGGAAGCTCCAGCAGATCCGGCTCCCCCACCTTCGCAGGTGCCCGCTGACGTTTCCATGGAGGAGGAGGAGGTGGAACTCTGCCAGGCCTTCTCTGAGGTGCTGCTCACGGTCCAAGATGTCGACGAGGATGACGCAGACCAGCCTCAGCTGTGCTCTCAATACGTCAAAGACATCTACAGATATCTACGTGACCTGGAGGTAAAAGTGCCCTCAGCAGTTGAGAGCGTGACTGAGGGCGTCTCATCAACACGGTCTCTGTTCCTGCAGCTGCAGCAGGCTGTACGCCCCGACTACATGCAGGGCTACGAAATCACTGAACGCATGCGAGGGGTCCTCGTCGACTGGCTGGTCCAGGTTCACTCCAGGTTCCAGCTGCTGCAGGAGACTCTGTACCTCACGATTGCCGTCCTGGATCGTTTCCTCCAGGTCAGAACCCTCCTGTCTGTGGGTTTGGGTACCAGCTCTGGCCTCACCGCCTCCTCCCGTTTGTGCTGCAGGTCCAGCCGGTCTCTCGTAGGAAACTTCAGCTAGTTGGGGTGACCGCCATGCTGGTGGCCTGTAAATATGAGGAGATGTACGCTCCAGAGGTTGGCGACTTTGCCTACATCACAGACAACGCCTACACCAAAGCTCAGATCCTGGAGATGGAGCAGGTGGTTTTGAGGAGCCTCAACTTTCAGCTGGGTCGCCCTCTTCCTCTACACTTCCTGAGACGTGCATCCAAGGTGGCAAATGTGAGTTTGAAGGAATTTACAGCAGAAATTCATGTTGTGAAGTAGAATCTTCAACTCCACAACTTGGTCCAGTTGTGGAATAATTCACATGACTCTCTATTTAGACGGACTAATGTGACCAGTTTAGTGACTTCTGGGAGATGAGTAACTGTTGGTGTCAGTCTGATGTAGAGAGACACACGCTGGCCAAGTATCTGATGGAGCTGACCCTCCTGGACTACCACATGGTCCACTACCGGCCGTCAGAGATCGCCGCCGCTGCGCTGTGCCTGTCACAGCTGTTGCTGGAGGGTCTCCCGTGGGTAAGCCTCCTCAGATCTGAACCATGCGTCTTTAAACGTCTGTCGGCGCTGCTTCAGCTCGGCTCTTCGTCTCTCCAGTCTCCTACGCAGCAGCACTACTCGACCTACGACGAGGCCCACCTGAGGCCGATCGTGCAGCACGTGGCCAAAAATGTGGTGATGGTGAACGACGGGAAAAGCAAGTTCACGGTGAGTTTGATCCCAGAGTCTGTGTGGTTGAGTGGAGGGAAGCTGAAGTGCTTGTTCCTCTGCAGGCTGTGAAGAACAAATACTCCAGCAGCAAACTGCTGAAGATCAGCCTCATCCCTCAGCTGAAGAGCGCCATCATCAAAAACATGGCAGCTCCTCTGCTCGGCTCATGAGACACCCCCTTTTTTTCCCTTTTTTTTTTTTTTCCCCCTCTGTCAATTTGCACATTTCAATGATCAGCACTTTTTTAAATAAAACATTTTAGTTTTTAAAGTTTCTGTTCAGGTCTCTGACCATTTGACTGCAACACAAACCTCAGCTGGAACGATAACAGACCAAAGTGAAACTTCCAAAATATAAAGTGAAATTATCAAAGCATATTTTATTAACCAATTGACAGTTTAAGTGTTTGAGGAAACTGTTTACATCAGGAGTGAAATGGTTCATCCTGGGTGGCTTTTTTTCCTTCTAGATATCTGAATATTTAGATTCAGACTTTCTGAACAGTTTCAACTCCTTTTGACTTCTGTCTCTGCTTTCATCCTAAAATCAAAGTATGAAAGACATGCAGGAGTCTATTAAGTTCTTCAGGTCTTTCACGTGAGCCCTTGAATTTTAGAATGGAAGCAAAAACTCTGGCATCACATTGCAATCACAAGCAGAGGATCGTATCCCGAGCCCTGTGGTGTCTGAAGTGCCAAAAGCGACCCTAGTCTCAGCCAAAAGTGCATGGGCTTCTAAAGTAAAATGTATAAATACTTCAGTGGACTGTTTAATTATGCACTTCAGAGATCTTAATTTACGTTAAATTATATTCCATTTTATAGCAATGTACCTTTGAAGATGGGCCGTGTCCTCATGTAGTAGGGTCATCATCGGCCTCTGCTGGTTCAACCATCGGTTGCTTTTGTCTTCTGCCACATATGAGGGGGGATGCTCCAACAGAAGGCACCCACTGTTATGCCTCCTGTAAAGGCAAGCCTATTTACCTGTGGAAACGATGAGAAATGCAGCACATTTTAACTTGATCTAACATGCTTTTAAATGTGATTATTTTGGATATTAACCCTCTGGTATCTGTGTAAAGCATACACTTCAGACTACGTTTTAGACTGTACAATTTGTATTTTGAATGCTGTTCATTTTTGGACAGCAGCTTAGAGGATAAGAGGAGAAAAGAGATTGCCCTCTTCTCCCTCATACCCAAAGGAAAAGACTGTATCCAATCAGGGCAAGCTTTCAAAATTTTGTTTAAGGGCTGTCTAGTGCATTCAGTAATAAGTGTAAATTAAACAATAATGCAAGAAGTTATGCGTCAAACACTTCTTGAAGATATAAAAAGGGTTGAATATGGTTTTGGATCAGAATCAAACACACATTTCTGTGCATGTGCTGGATAAATCACACCACAAAAAGTTCACCAGAACCCATTAAATATGCAAAAGCGTTCAGGGAAGGACGGTCAACAGGAAAGGGCACGCTATTTCTAAAGTTACAGTTCGTTGGTTGCAGATCAATACAAGTTGGCCCCCTCTCTTGGATCGATCGCGGATCTCTTGCATATGCTGACGACCTGGTTTTCTCGCCAAGTCCAAACAAAGAGGAAGACGTTAAATCTTACAAAAGCCTGGAGCCCAGATGGTGTGTGGATGGCTGAGGCAGAGGCAGCATGAAGCCATCAACAGCTTTGTGTGGAAAAGCCAGAGCAGGTATCAGTAGATACCCAAGCTGTAGCTTGATATGAATTATACTGTCCTCATTACACTAGAGAACCTGTTGAGAGCCGCTGTTATCAACATTTCACTCACCTGACATGAAAAGGGCCGAACAAATCCGGATGTTGTCCAGGTTTTTGCCCTTTAGGTCCTGGTTGAGTTTCGCCAACCACAACCGCCTCCGTTCCTCCGGCAGCTTTTGGCAGTGCTCCCCCTGGTTTCTGATGACCTTTGGCAGCCTGTAGACTGGTAGTGTCTGTCACGGTCCGGCCGGTTGGTGCAGTCAAGGACACGGCAATAGTTCACCATCTTCCAGGTTAGAGGTCAGGGGCCAGGATCAGGGTCCAGTTCCTCCTGTCTCTCCAATAAGGTCACTCAAACGCTCATGTATTTAGGAATGCTGCTGAATACCGATGTTTTCTCTCCTCACTGCTGCCACCTGTGCTCGGCCGAGGCTCTTGTAAAACCAGTGATCCCGTCAGGATCACAGATACAGAATCTGCTCATATTCGGGAAAAACGCTTTTGTTTACATCCACTTTCCTCTAAACATGGCGCCGGCGTCCCAGAATGCAACGCGGCGTGACGTCATTTGACGTTGGATGGATGGATTAATTAATTGATAAATACACCTGCACAAAAACTATTAAACTATCCAATAATATAATTATTTTGATGAAGAGCTCCATATAAACATGTATAACTGAATGCATACATATAAGTGTATATGTGTACATGTACATGCAACATTTTAATATAATATATTTTATATGTATCTAAACTTAATAATTGATGCATATAATATTAATAAACGGAGGACAGTTTCCTATCAAACCTTTTACATGACTTTACTCTTGTCAGCTGCTGTTCCAACCTTCATACATTGTGTGCAAATACAAATGAAAGACACTGTTTTCTTTTAATTACTTTATTACTAAAATAACTGCTTGTGTGTAGCTGACAGTTTCCTGACCTGACCCCCGTCAGAGTTCAGATCTGGCTGGTTTCAGTTGAAGCGGATTCTCCTCATTGAGCCCACCGTGTTGTTCTGGCTTCCCCAATCTGAGAAATTGTTGTAATCGCGCTTCTCCAGGATGTAATGAGGTCCTCTGTAGTTGGGCTCCTGGTACACCACCCACCTGAAAACACATTCAGGTGATTCAGGTGTCACATGAGCGCACCTCTCCGTGCGCCTTTATGAAATTGTTCGCGTTCAGAACCGTGTCTAAATGTAAAAGTGGTCATCTTCCAGACGTTAAGGCCCTCCAGATGTTGTACTTACGCTCCTCCGAGCACGCGGATGGAGGCGGCCCGGTTGAGGCTGTAGCGGCTCATCAGGTTGGGAATGTCGTCCTGGATCTCCATCTTCTTCCCAGAGAATCCAGCACGCTCAAACAGCTGAGCCCTGGCTGCGTTGTTGTCCTGGGAAATATGAACACTTTCATATGCAGTTTTCTTAAGTCCTGAAGAGTTTTTAATGGGTAAACTGGATTTTTAAGATTTCTGATGGCCGACCAGTGAAGGTGGACGTCTGATTAGACTTTCAGTATTTCACTAGATCCTGATTGGACCACAGATGGCACATTTGTTGGACTGTATCAATGATGATAATCTGATTTATGAAATGTGCCTGATGATGTCACCATCAAAGAGGGAGTACGATTGTTTTTTATATATATATATAATTCTCTGTCAGGTGGAATGTAACACTACATTTGTCATGGTTTGAACTTGCCTCGTTTTCAAGATTCACCGGACGAACCTGATCAGGTGATGCTCATCACCGTGGTGACGCCCTCGCCGCGGTGAGCGCGGTGTTGCTGCGACAGGCTTACCTGTTTGACAGCTCGGACGGATGAGATGTGGTCGGCCTGAGCGCACCACTTGTCATAACAGTTGTACTCTCCACGTTCAGACATGTCCCACAGGTACTGACGGCCCCGGAAGTTCTCCTGATCGTAACCGATCCATCTGCCAAAGACCCGAATCAGAGGTTGACTGGTCCGTTTTCCTCAAGGATTTTTGCTGGTTTCTGGACCCAGCTGTCCAATGACACATCTGCTCCCAGCTCAATAAATATTTGTTTTTTTTGTTTTTTTCTAAGGAAAATGATCATTTGCTCAGACAAGATCATCCTTCTTGTTGCCGTGGCAACAGGCGATCGGCCGGCCTCTCCGACTTACGCTCCGCTCTCCACCTGCACAGAGTTGCATCTGTCGGGGAAGTTCTTGTCGCTGAGCCTGGGGCAGTCAGAGGTCAGGTCCAGTCGTCTGCCGGCGAAGTTCCGCTGCTCAAAAAGGGTCACCTGACGGCCGCAGAGAATATCGTCGTTATTCGCAGCACGTGCTTCACATTTTTGGGGATATTTGCAGGTTCGACACTCGTTACAATCTCCCAGCTGCAAAAATAGTCAAACACTGACGCAATTGGAAGCTTAAGACCAGGAGGTTAATCCCGAGGGTCTTCCCACCGTCGATAACGGCGCGTTATCTTCCACTTCTGGAGTATTGAACAAACACATTAAAGTTTGTCCTTCACTGTGGTGATCATGGTGTCACCAGCTTTTGACCAACCCCAACAGGTCACAGGGCAGTTGTACTTGAAATTCCTGATAATGCCTCTCAGCCTGGTCAATGTCGACACACACAGACACACAAACGCTCACACATTGAGAAAGACACACACACGTGTCCTCAGGATGCAGGACCGTCACCACACAACGTTTGCAAATGAAGAATTCGGCAGATTGATGCGACTCACCCTCCCACTGGACCCGTAGAAGGCACGTTGGAGCACAGACCCCAGCTTGCTGTAAGCATAGAAGCACACGATCCGTCACCGGGCCACCAAACCGCGGTGAATAACCTAATCCACGCCAGGTTATGACAAACTGTTGTTGTGCGAAACCTCCCCGGGTCAAAGTGTTTGTGTTTCGGTCTCCTGGCATTCTTTAGGTGATTTTTTTTTTTTTTTAGTGAGGGGGGGGGGTTGTGTCGGAGGCTCCAACAGGGAGCCAGCGCCGCCTCACCTTTGACCGTCACCGTGTGCGGGGGGTGTCTGACATGGTGGATTCAACATACCTGGTTTGTTGGGCTAATCCTGGGACCTTAGTGAAGATGTTCATGTCAGCTCGGCGAGGCAACGAGAAGGGCCCTTAAATACAGCGGGTGGAGGTGAGCCCACAGGTGCTAGAAAGCTCAGAACGCTTCTCTGACAGTTGGCGGGGCCCTGGACGCCATTGATATGCTAAACACACCAACGGCCTGTTCACATACACACACACATGCACGCGCGCGTGCGCACACTCACACTCACACACACACATCGGCATCAGTTGGAAATGCAGCATGTGAAGCGCAACAAAAACATGCAACACACACATGCAGCATGAAACAGTGGGGAACATACAGGTATACAAACACAACAGCAAACAGAAAGGATCTACACACTCACACACACACACGCACACACGCATGTGGAAGTGCAGTGCCAACAGATTTGGTTCTGAACAATTCAGCATTTTTGCAACAATGCAGCGTAAACAGATGATGACGGTCGTATTAAGGCTTTGCGCAGCAGCAGCGCGTTCAGTGAAGGGGTCATGACCTCGCTGAGGGGGTTAACAATGGGGGGTGGGTGTAAATGACACCAGTACTAATAAGTGTTAATATTAGTGTACAGGCGGCCAGAGACTATAAAAACCTCCTACAAGGTTGCGGCTTCACTGGTGATTAAAACGTCTGAAACAGGTTTTTAAAAATTCTGAGGTTTTAAAAACTCAGAACTCAGAAATATCTCAATTTGCTAAACAACAAATAATTCAATAACAACAATCAATAATTAATAACAGAAGTTCCTCCTGAAAAAGAACTTTATAACTGTTAACAAACATGCAGACTTTACTGAGGGCTACATGTTATATACAGAAAAAAGGCCACATGTTATATACAGAAATATTTTTATTCTTATATATCTTATCTATCACTTATTATATTGTGTTTCAACACAAGAAAAGTTATTTTCTATATTTGACTCTCTTTTTTTTCCCATTTAAAACTCTGTGGATGAATCGGACTTTGCTTACTGCGACAAATTCAGCTTTTTGCAAAAGATCTGACAACCACAGCAGATTTACACTCACACTCCACTGAGCTCAAATGAACGTACTCCTGTGTGTGTGAGTGTGAGTGTGTGTGTGTGTGTGTGTGTGTGTGTGTGTGTGAGTGTGAGTGTGAGTGTGTGTGTGTGTGTGTGTGCGCACCACGGTGAATAGCGGTAAATGTCCTGGATGCTCAGTTTTGTCTGTGCAACAGTGACCCTGAGACCGACCGTGCGGACATTTCTTGAGCTTCGGAGACGTTTCCTGAGACAAATGCAGGACGTTGAGCAGGTCAGACATCTGAGTGCCTTTGGAGACACCTTTTTTCCATTCCCGTTCGGAATATTTAACGGAAATATCCATCCTCCTGGACAAATGTCACTTTGTCTCCCAGCTGGCTGAAACGGAAAAGACGGTTTTAAAGTTCTGTCCCCGTGATGCTGAAGAGTGTGTGTGTGTGTGTGTGTGTGTGTGTGTGTGAGGTCTTGCAACATGCATGAGGGGACGTCAGGCTTTTCCAGTCCAGGGCTGATCACATCGTCTGCTGACGACTCTGACCAGAATAGCTCAAAAAGTGTCGGGATGACGCGGAGTCGTGTTTTGTCGTCGATATCTGAGCCCACGTTAATCTCGGTGTTTTTGCTCAGGTGTAACTGACGAGAGCGAGCTTGTTGCCACAGGCCACCATGTCGTGGTCCCTCCTGAAGCTCCAGCGGCTGCTCGCTCTGGTCCTGTGTGCGGCAGCCAGCGAGGACTTTGACTGGACAAAGAACCAGCAGACGGCCTTCTACTACGGCACCTTTCCTACAGGTACGGCCCGCCGTTGGGAGGGCGCTGGTGCGGCTCGCTCTCATCTGACCGTTCCTCTGCAGGCTTCTCCTGGGGAGCTGGCAGCTCCGCCTATCAGACCGAAGGAGCCTGGAACTCCGATGGGAAAGGAATGAGCATCTGGGATACGTTCGCCCACAAAAAGGGCAAAATACACGCAAACGACACGGGAGACTTTTCCTGCGAGGGCTACTATAAATTTAAGGTGAAGAGATGACAAACAAGATGCTTGAAAATGACGCGTTTATGATTTTATATTATTTCTATTTTGAACTTACCGTAGATGTTGGTAAACTTGAAGGTTTTCTAGTTTTTATCGCTTATTTATACTTATATTTTACAGTTATAGTCAACAGGCGTGTCCAGGGACACGAATCAAACATCAGCAACAGGCTGCAGGCTGAAAGCTCTACTTACAGAGAGGGTATACAGCCTGGGTATACCAGGACAGAGCGGATAAATGGACGGGTTTTACTGATTCGAATGTCCTCTGCTTCATGTTTTTCAGGATGACGTTTCTCTGATGAAGGACATGAAGTTGAATCATTACCGCTTCTCCATCTCCTGGCCCAGGATTTTACCAAGTGGGGTGAAAAGTAAAGACCCCTTTTTGATTATCCCTCTTTTGAAATTCTCATCTAATCTCCTCCCATAATAATCCACTGATAAACGAATTTTACTGCCTTAAAAACTGTTTTCTAACATGCCTGCTGCTTTTTCACCAAGTTGATCTTAAAATGAAGGAGATGAAGAATAATCACAGTGCACTGTGATCTTTCAGGTGAGCACATCAACGAGAAAGGAATCAAATATTACAGTGACTTGATCAACATGCTGCTAGAAAACAAGATCACCCCCATCGCTACGCTCTACCACTGGGACCTACCACAGGTGGGAGCTCAGCTTCGGCCCCGTCCACGCAGCCGCGGCCGACGCTCTCTGAGTAATGACACGTTTGACCCCCGCAGATGCTGCAGGAGAAATACGGCGGCTGGCAGAACATCAGCATGGTCAACTACTTCAACGACTTTGCCAACCTGTGCTTTGAGAGATTTGGAAACAGAGTGAAATACTGGATCACCTTCAACAATCCGTGGGTATGTCGGGTTCAGAGATGGAGCTTCCGCTCATGTCAGAGATTGATTGAATGATTAATTGATTGATTGATTTATGTTGTGTTTCCAGTCGGTTGCTGTGGAGGGTTATGAAACTGGGGAGCATGCGCCAGGGCTGAAGCTGAGGGGGAGCGGAGCGTACAGAGCTGCCCACCACATCATAAAGGTACAAAACCAGGCCAGAGCGGTGCGTGGCTGTCCACCGCCTCGTAGACAGCCGCTCCCCCAGCCGCTCCCCCAGCCTGCTGTTTCTGCCGCAGCAGTAGCTACAACACACACAGCAGGGGTCATCAACCCGGTCCTACACCGTCGACCCCCCAGCCGGGTTTTCTGTCTTGCCCAGGTCTTACAAGACTAGGATCCCAGCTGAAAGCAGGGGCCAAACCTGGTAGGACAGAAAACCCGGGCTGGATCATGGGCTTTGTTGGACCGGGTTGAAGACCACTGTAATACTGGAGCAGCACCAGAACTGGAACCAGCAGTGTTCCGTGTTCTGGGTGGGATCGGGGATTAGAACGACAGTTAAAAGGGAAGTGAAGGTCGTTAAAACAAATGACCGAGAAACAGGAGACTTTCCACGCACCAATCAGATTCTGTTAAGAGCTGATGAGAGAGTATGAAGGGGAAGGAGCAGAAGATGGAGGATAGACCAGCGAAGACAGGAAGAGAACGGTAAGTGCAGAGGTCCTCTTTGGAAGGGACATATGTGAGAGGCCGGACAGAGATGGTCGGGACATGTCCAGAGGAGGGTCAGTGGATGTGTGGGTGGAGGGACGCAGAGAAGACTCAACTCAATCTGTCAGTTGACGTCCCTCTCAACTTCCTGTCTTTTCGACAGGCTCATGCGAAGGTCTGGCACACGTACGACATGCAGTGGCGAGGCAAACAGAAAGGTAACGGGCGGGAGCAGCAGCTTCTGTAAGCCAGACTGTGATCCAGGTTAACTGCCACGCGCCGCTGTGTGTCCAGGCCTGGTCGGGATTTCCCTGACGGCCGACTGGGGGGAGCCCGTGGACCTCAGCAACCAGCGGGACATCGAGGCGGCAGAGCGCTACATTCAGTTCTACATGGGCTGGTTCGCCACGCCCCTCTTTAGCGGGGACTACCCCCAGGTTATGAAGGAGTACATCGGTACGTCGTGGTCAGACGCCGCCCAAGCATGCGGGCGCGTGTTTTCTGGTTTTTGTTATAAAACCCGCCCGCCCCCCCCCCCCCCAGGCAGGAAGAGCGGTCAGCAGGGCCTCGGAACCTCCAGGCTGCCCGTGTTCTCGCCCCAGGAGAAGAGCTACATGAAGGGGACCTGTGACTTCCTGGGCCTGGGCCACTTCACCACTCGCTACATCACCCAGAAGAATTACCCTTCGGGCCTCGGGGACAGCTACTTTGCAGACCGGGACCTCGCCGAGCTTGTCGACCCCCAGTGGCCCGATCCCGGCTCCGAGTGGCTCTATTCTGTTCCCTGGGGCTTCCGGCGCTTGTTGAACTTTATTAAGGTAAAAACTGCAAATGTGAATGAACTACGACATTATTATCTGGGGGGGAAGGACTTATCGTGGTTACTACAGCCCTCCACCAGGGGGCAGTATATATATATATATATATATATATATACAGTACATATATATATACAGTACATATATATATATATATATATATATGTCGTCCATCTTAATATCGCATCCTAGAAGAAATAAAAAATGAGAATTTAAAAGCAAACATTGTCAAACCTGGTGACTATTCCGCATTTCCACAACAGAGTCAGTACGGGAACCCGATGATCTACGTGACAGAAAATGGCGTCTCAGAGAAAATGCTCTGCACTGACCTGTGCGACGACTGGAGGATGAAGTATTTAAAAGACTACGTCAACGAAATGCTCAAAGGTGAGCGTGCGCCCGGCGTTGGCCCCTCGTGCCGATGCTGGCGTGTCCTGATTGGCTCGGGTCTGATCTGACAGCGATCAAGGACGGGGTGAACGTGAAGGGCTACACGGCCTGGTCGCTGCTCGACAACTTCGAGTGGGACAGGGGCTACTCGGAGAGGTTCGGTCTCTACTACGTGGACTTCAGGAACAAAAACAAGCCGCGCTACCCGAAGGCCTCTGTCCAGTTCTACAAGCGCCTCATCAGCTCTAACGGCTTCCCCAACCAGAGAGAGGTAAACCCAGCCCGCCTTAAACCTTCTCCTGGGGCCAAGGACACCTTCAAGTGTTTGTTGGATTTCTACAGGTGGAGAGTTGGAAAAGGAAAGCCGTGGAGACGTGCTCCTCCAGTAACCAGCTCCTGGCTGCAGGTTAGTACTGAAGTCAGGTCATTCTTACGTTGTAGGCTGTAACAAGCTGGGTGGGGCCAAACAAAGGAAAATACTGCATCAATCCGGCTAACGCACTATCTAACGGGATTTTTCTTTGTTTTGCCCCCCCAGCTAGAAGAAAATCCCAGGGAAGTCAGGAACATGCAGAAAAGGCTTGGCCAGTGCATGATGAAGTTTAGGTACCAAACGATAAACCAGAGCAGCTCTCCTGCAGATTAGAAGACTTTACGCCCTCTCCACGCTCTGCTGCCTGTGCTTTTACTGCAGTTACATTCTGATTCCCTACGTTCAAGCCCCGTCAACCAAAACAAGACACCACACACGTCTGCCCTCTTTCAACCGAAATGATATTGTCCTTAAAAGGCTTCAGTCTTAAAATTCTGATGTCAATCTCAGATTTCTGGCTGTAAACTGAGGATTCTGACTGCTTTGAGTTTGGAGATTAAATCGATTTCTTTTCCTCACTGGTTTCTAATCATCTTCCAAATGTGCATATTTTTTTTCAATTATATTTTTTATACTTATTTGCATCTGAGCCTGTAGATTTGGAGACATTTTTTTCCTTATTCTGTTTCAGATCCGCTGATAGGACACATGGAGATGGTGACGGAGATTGTAGTTCCCACCGTGTGCACGCTCTGCATCCTCCTCAGTGCGGTCTTCCTCATGTTCCTGCTGCGGGGACGCTTCTGAAAGCACACACACACACACAGACAGACACACACACACACACACACAGATCATCTGTCTCTGGCTTTGCGGAAATAGGAATTCATCAGAGATTCTTTTGTTCTGTTTTTTTTCCAGTTAGTCATGAGTCGTATTATTCTGTCATAACTCTGGGAGACTTTTCTAAAGCATTGCTATATTATTTACAGGAAAAAAAAGACAATAAAGGCCTTGTTTGATTTTGGAACAGTTTTATTAATGCTTCAAATTAACAATAAAAAGGTTTTTTTAATAAAAAGGATTGATGTGAAAAAGTGTTGTATTCTCGGTGAATCAAACATTATAAAATAAATACATATAAAAAAACAGAAAACTCTGACTGAATTCTGTTTTGTTATAATGAATAATGTTTATTATTAGTACTGCAGGAATGTTGTCAAGTAAAAAAAATTTACGGACTATACTTTTTATAAAAATAACATACAGGACAATTCTAAAGTTTCTAAAGATCTTTAATTCTACAAAAACTGTGACTAGAAATTAACTATAAAAAATTAAACATCACCTTTATTGTTTATTTTCTTATTATTGGATTTTAATTATTGTTTTTTCCTCATTTGTACCAAGTGTACACAAGGGCACATGTTATTTCTGGGTGAGCAGAACAGCAGAACAGCGTTTTTTAACGATAATATTAATTTAAAAATACTTTAAATGTAATAATTATTTAAAAAATAAGTACATCCAATTCTATTGGTGGCGTTTTGTTTAAAAGAGTCAGTGCCAGTCAGATCTACACAGACATCTTAAATATTTCTGCGGCTGCTTTACTGTATGTTGACGCTCAAGTCGGACTCTTGTCTGCTGCACTTTATTTTGAAATTCGCCGTTTCTCACAGGAAGTAGTTGTCACGTGCCTCTCCTCGCCGGCGCGCTGCAGAAGGGTCTATGTTGAGTAAATTAACCTCGATATCTGCCTTTTAAGTCCTTTTTGTGTCACTAAAGTGGCATTTTGTGACCCGCCTTTTAGATAACCTGTTAACGTTTCTGTGAAGCGCTAGTTTAAGTCTGAGCCAGCCTATTTGACGTGCTTATCCGGGTAAGTTTACGCGGGCGGTGTTTCCATAACTTTATTTAACTTTCACTCCTTTGGGACACATTGAAAACATAGCCACGTCAAAACGCGTTTGTAACTTCAGGACTTGCGTGGTTCGTCCTCCCGTGTGTCCGGATAAGCAGCTGTCTTTATGCTGCGTTTGTTTATTTATGATTGAGTTTACGTTTTACCGCCGTATGAGGCGGAAGTTACGCAACCATTTCCGGTAAATTTTCAGAATAGAGCTTTGAAAGGAAGCTTGATTATTAATGTCATTTAGGCATTTATCATTCGTAAATAGACTATACATTTAACAGTGGGACCGTTCTTTTAGATTGCCTGTGATAATCTCGTTACTTAACATAAAGAGAGTGCAAAATAATATTTTTCCCTTTTTTTAGGTCCACTAGATTCTTTAAATCAGATGCTGTTTTTCACACTAATGTATTAAAAATGTGGACATTTAAGGGCTTTAGTGTTGTCTATTAATTATCTAATGTATATTAAATATATCAACTTTCAGAGTTGATCTTTAGTTTTTCCAGGTTTGATGCAACATAAGCTTGATAATCACTGTTTTTCCTTTACTCTTATATGTAATTAAATTAGTTATTTCTTTACTCTTAGCTGCATTAAGGAATGTAGAGAATCTCTGTCATAGTCACATTTTGGAGGCATGCAATCACCTTAATGTGTCTTTTTTTTTTTGGCTCATACAGCAATTCCTGATGTTCATCTTTACTTCGCATGTCCTCTTTAATTAATGTAATTTGAATGGGTTTTTTTTTCTCCTTCAGGGATTACACATCATGTCAGATGATGACGGCGTTCCTCGATCTCCCAGGGCAGGGACAAGCAGAGGAGGGGGACCTGATGGAAAGTGGTAAAAAAAAAAAAGTTTTATGTTACAGGAATGGCGTCCAAAGCCGTATTAATCAGTAGATTACAGCAGATTGCATTTGTCCTGATCCACCTTGTTGTTGTCATGATGGGGTGAATGCAGGCGAGGGAGATGGTGATGTGTCCAAACTGGCCGAGGTCCCAGCTGCTAAGAGGAAAGGAGTGAAGAGGCCACAACCCAAACTAGACTCTCAAAGGTATGAGCGGCTCCAGGGCTTTTATATCAGAAAAATGTCTTATTGTAAATTTGAAATTCTTTTAAACACTTAAGCTAATGAGATGGCAGGCGCAAGTTTGAGTTTCACTGTTGTGAAAAATGTTTTTCTGCAGGTTGACATCAGATCGAGGACTTCCAGCCCTGCGAACCCTGTTTGATAATGTCCGCTTCAAAGGCAAAGGGCACGAGGTAACGTTCCCAGCAGTGAGAGAGGCGCCGCTTTTGTGTCCTCTCATCATATCCTCATCTGCACTCAGGCTGAGGACCTGCGGCTGCTCATGCAGAGGATGGAGAACTGGGCCCACAGACTGTTCCCCAAACTACAGTTTGAAGAGTTCATTGACAAAGTGGAGCGACTCGGCAAGAAGAAGGAAGTACAGGTGTGACCCGGACAGCGACCTCAGGCACTTTCTCATTCTTCGCAGGGATCTAATTTATGTCCTCTGTGCAGACGTGCCTGAAGAGGATAAGGCTTGACATGCCGCTGACGCATGAAGATTACACAAGTCAAGATGGTAAGAAACCAAAACAGACTTTACATGGACAGACTGACATCTTTCAGAGCCAGAGGGGGTTAGGGTGAGGTCACAGTTGAGGTAGAATAAAACAAAGGGTGAACATCTGGGCTGTGTACTCGCTGTCATCTTCACTGTTGTCTGATGAACATATTCATTTCTTCATGTTTTGGTCTAGTTGAAGAAGAAATGGCCCCTGAATCACATGTCTTCAGCAACCCAGATCCCTTCAATGGTTCAGGCTTCTCAGACGACCTGCCAGGATTGATCCACTCCACCCCAGCTGCTCCAGCTGCTCCCTCACTGACGGAGGAGCAGCAGAGGCGCATGGAGCTCAACAGGCAGCGCGCCCTCGAGAGGAAGCTCGCCCGCCAGCAGCAACATGCCGGTCAGCATTCCATCTTTTTCATCTCGCATTTGAATATCAACTAATGACCCTCCAATGACCCCCCCCCACAGATGTGTCGGACTCCCAGCCCTTTAAAGATGAACTCATGTCCACCTCTGAGCATCTCAACACGTCTGACCACCCAGACCAGGAGGTGGAGGGTCTGACCCTGGAGCCGTCCACCCAGCCTCCACTCGCAGAGACTCAACCTGCTCCATCGCCCACGCGTGACGAAGAGGACGAGCCCAGCACAAGCCCGGTGCAGAGACCCAGCGGCTGTGGTGAGGACTGACACTGTCCAGAAGGACGATCGGACACTGGGTCATACATGTTCAAACACGTGTTTGCTTGATGTGTTACTCTAGCTGTCTTTAAGATTCATTAATAGAGTGTTGCTAAATTCTAATGTTATTTTTTTTCCACGTTCAACAATAAATATTTCTTTGTTAATCAGTCTGAAGAATCTGATCTAAGTCCCTCCGATTATTTCATCTCGAACAAATGACAAAAATTCTAGCTTTCATCATCGTGTTTAATTAGCAGGTGCCTAAAAAAATAAACTCGTTTGAACATTTGATATCAAAATAGTAATTACGCTAAAATCAAGAAGGTATTCTCACACACCAGCTGTGTAGATGTGGAACCAGCACCACCTTTACACACCTGTGTGAGCTGGAGGAAGGCGGGACTTATTCAGTGATGAAGTTAAGTTGTCCATCAAAAGTAAACCTTTTTAAGTTTGCTTCCTCAATGCTATTACCCATCATGCATTGTGCTTGCCTAAATATGTGTTTCTATTAAGACATCAGTGCTTGTGGTGCTGCGTTGACACCAGAATGTTCATACTCATGTTAAATTAAAACACACCGAGAATGTTCAGTCGACCAGCTCCAGGACCCCGGGCCTGCCCCTAGAAGCCGACTTCAGGTCCTACGCCACGGTCGCGCACATCTGCGCGGCGGCCTCCAGGTCCAAGAGCGCCAGCTCCCTCACCTCCTCCAGGAGTGAGTACAGGTTGGGGGTCTTGCTCTGGCTGTACTCTCGCTCCTCTCTGGAGAGTTTGGTCTTTTGGCCGGCCTTCTCCTGGGCCTGCTGGCTCGCCTCCTCGGCCAGGCGCACCACCTCCTGGACCAGCTGGTTGCGGCCCTGCGCCTGGTGCTGCTGCGGCTCCGAGCCGCGGTGCGGCCTGTTGCTGATGACCTCGAGCCTCAGGCAGTCGGCGTGGAAAGGGGTGGACTGGACTGAGATACGCACCTATGGAGGGAAGAGGGTCCGGTTGAGTCTGGTGAGGTGCTCGAGGCCCGGCTCTGTTCACGTGAACTACTGATCCGCGGTGCGTTCAAAGCGCCCTCTGTGACCTGAGGTCAAGCCGGGGCTCTTTGTCTCGGAGGCTTGGCGAGCCTCATCGGCGCGCTCCCGGTGAGACTCACTGTGATGTGGTCAAACAGCCTGAAGGTGGAGGTGCTGTCGCCGCAGCTGCTGACAACGTGGTCCGAGTGCCTCTGCAGGGAGCCGCTCTTCCACTCGCAGGCGCCGTCCTGTCCCACGGAGACCACCTGACCTTCCCGGTTTCTCAAGTACACCGGGCCTTTAACGCCGTACCTGCGGAAGGGTCGGGGAAGCGTCGCGCTAAAGTGTCCCGTGTACTCTGACCCGTTCAAACACAGCAACTTTATTTCTACTCATCCCATCAACGTCTACCTGATGGAAGCAAGAAGGTTTGATTTGTCCCTAAAACCAAGAGCGGTCCAACATCCTGTCCTCAACGGTCATCTGGAGACACTCACTCTGAGAGGAACACCAGAAGGCCGTCGTTCTTGATGGAGTAGATGATGGCGTCCCCTGTGCAGCGCGGGTCCGTCTGAGGGTCCTGCTTTTTGAAGTACAGGCACTGGACCAGGACGGTGGACAGCTTCTGGGCGGTGTCAGACGCCTGTACAGGAGGCAGACGGGAGCCCGTTTGTCGTCGAGGCGCGGGTTCTTGTCGGGGGGGGGGGGGGCGCTGCACCTACCCGGTTCTTCTGGTTGATGTGCTGAGCCACTTCCTCCAGTTCCCTGTTGCTGGCTAAGGCCCGCCCAGGGTCCCTCCCCTGCTCCAGGCTGATGGCGGCAGTGAGCAGGCGGTGCACCAGGATGTCAGCATAGCGACGGATGGGCGAGGTGAAGTGTGTGTACATGTCCAGAGCCAGGCCTGAGACACACACACACACAAAAAGAACCTCAGAACTGTTCGCAAGGTCAAAGGTCAGGTTACAAGACTTTGTCCAACGGCGGAGGTGTTTTAGCTGAGCCACCAAAGGGTTAATAACCGGGTACCGTAATGGTAGTACTGGTCTTGAGGCTGGGCACCACTGGAGAAGTACAGCGCCTGCGACATGGCCGACGTGGCCATCATTCTCAGCAGCCTGTTCACCAGCGTGTCCTGCGGGTCCACGGCCCGGTCCAGGGACTCAGCCAGCTCCTTGTTCGACCTGCGCGGGGAGGGGGGAGCGGCGGCGGACGGTCAAACGCGCGAACCAACCCCCCCCCCCTTCGAGGCGGCGCCGGCGTACCTCGTGGCGATGGCGAAGCCCCGGGCGGCGGCGCTGTCCACCAGCTGGCCGAAGAGCTCCTGGCGCGGGGGGGGGTGGCGCCTCAGCAGCGCCTGGTGGGGGAAGGCCTCGTGGATCTTGTGCGCCACGCAGTGGTTGGCGTAGATCATGCACTCGGCCACCGTCTCGTGGACCTCCAGGGGCTGCCGGGGCACCAGGGCCGTGATGTTCTTGTCCTGGTCCAGCTGGGCTCGCACCTGGGGGGGGGAAGGGGCGGGGCTCAAACTCAACCGGGACTCAAACCCGTGACCGGACGCGCTCGGCGGCGCCGCCGCGGGGGCCTGACCTCCACTCCTTCCAGCTCCAGCGCCCCCCCCCGGTCCCGCTGAGCCCGTAGGCTCCGGGCCACCCGAGTCAGCGCCTCCAGGGCCCGGGTCAGTTCCGCCACCCTGGCGTCCCGCTCCTCCGGCTCGAGCCCGGCCAGCTCCGGGACCTCGGCCCCGCCCCCGTCGAGGAGCGCCTGCGCCAGCTCGTAGTGGAGCTGGTAGGACGAGTGGATGACGGTGCGGCCGAACCACGCCTCCCTGACGGCGAGGGTGCGGGCGTCCAGCGTCCACATCACGCTCATGGCGTACCTGCGTTCGAGTCGGCGACAAGGTCAGAGGCCGCCGGCTGCCGAGGCGGCGGCGGCGGGGCGCGGCGGTCGCCGACCTGTCGACGCCTCTCAGCAGAGAGCAGAGGTCTGAGCTCAGAACGGGCGGCAGCATGTCGTAGCGGCGGTCTGCCAGGTAGTAGGTGGTAGCCCTGAGGAAGAGGAGGGCGAGAGTGAGGAGATGAAGAGCGACCTTTGGGGGGGCGGGGCGGGGCGGCGGGCTCCCAACCGTAGTCGCGCTTCTACGTCTGTGAGCGACCCCTCCTTCAAGAAATGCGTGACGTCGGCGATGTGGACCCCCAGCTCCAGCTCGGCCCCCCCGCCCAGCACGCGCACCGACAGCGCGTCGTCCACGTCCTCGCAGCCGTGCGGGTCGATGCTGAACACCAGGTGGCTCCCCCTCAGGTCCCGCCTCCCCGCCTCCTGGGCGGGGTCCACCCGCCACGGCCTCTCGGGGGAGTTGACGGGCATCTCTCTGAGCTGCGGGTGAAAAGGGGGAGAGCGTCGGGGGGGCGCGGACCCGCTTCGCGCTCCCCGCCCCGAAATGGAAATCGGCGTCCTGACCTGCGCCTCGGAGAAGGGCGACACGTGGATGCAGTTCTCGATGAGGATGGTCTGGATCTCGGTCTCCAGCTCGCCGGCCCGGCCCAGCACGCGCACGGTGTGTCCGTTGGGATACTGCGACGTGCTCTCCCACGAGTCGATGCGCACCACCACTCTGTGATCCTGGAGCAGGAGGAGCCCCCCGGACCCCCCCGTCAGCTCACAGCCCCCCTGACCCACCGCCTCGCGGGGGGCACCTGGGGGGCGACGACGCACCTGCAGAGCGTCCGCCTGCTGCGTGCTGATGCGGATCTTTGGGACGCGGCGGTCCCAGGGGACGGTCAGCACGTGCTTGGGGTTCCTGCTCTGGGGTTGCGTCCCGTCCCGGGGAGGGAAGGTGACCACGTAGTCCCTCCAGTTCCGCTGCAGGATCCCCACCACGCGGCCTGGAGGGGGGGTCAGACGGGCGCGTGTGAGGGCAGCGCCGTGAGGCCCGAGCGCTCGGCGCCCCGCTGCGACGGCGAGCGCCCTGACCTGTCGGCATGGTTTCGCTCTCGGCCCCGGGGCCTTCGGCCAGGGCCGTGACCCTCCCCCGCCACTCGCTCCGCGGCAGCAGCTCCACCGCGACCGCGTCGCCGTGCGTCGCCCTGTTGCGGTTCTTGATCCCGCAGACCAACACGCCGCGGCTCAGATCTGGAAATCCCCCGAGATCAGATCAAAAAGAACAAAAAAGGAGCGCCGCCGCCCGACTCTCCTCACCCGCGTCTTTGCTGGACGGGCCGTCCGTCGTGACGACGGCCTCGTTGTGGTGCTTGCTGATCCTCACGGTTCCCTGATGGAGAGTAAACCGGGTTTCACTTGAAGGACGCTCACCCACCCGGCTGAACGCGGCGCCCCCGCCGCGCTGAGGGGGCGGAGGGGGGGCCTCACGCCCCCGCGCCCTCATCACGCCCCCTCAGACGGCTGCTCGGCTCCACGCTTGAATGAGCTGCTCGGCGCCGGTCCGGTACCTGGATGTAGCGTCCCGACTTGATCCCCGCCTCCAGCAGGTGGGCGTGCAGGTGCTCGGCGTACTCCCTGTGCGAGCCCTCGCCGCCCCTCTCCTGCAGCGCCTGAGACACGGAGCCGTAGAGCTCGTGGACCGCCCGCAGCTCCGGCCAAAAGTCCCGCAGGAAGTCCTGCAGCGGCAGATCAGAGGCTCAGCGACGAGGGTCGGGGGGGGGGCTCACGTGCCTTGACGCTGATGACGTAGACGCCGGCCGTGAGGTTGCAGTAGCGGGCCACGGCGTCCGGGTCCTCGGTGATCATGACGACATTGATCAGACCTGCCAGGTGGTTGAAGTACCACACCGCAGCGGAGTACACACTCCTGCAGGGGACGACACATTTGAAGTGGTCCTGAATATAAACCGTCTCATTACTGCCCTGGGTAATGCCCCACACACACACACACACACACACACACACACACACACACACACACACACACACACACACACACACACACACACACACACACACACACACACACACACACACACACACACACACACACACACACACACACACACACACACACACACACCCCTAATGTCCCGCCTCTCCATTACTGTAGATCTTTACCATAACAGACGTCAGAGCTGTAAAAGCTGCTATTACTCTGTTTGGATGAGCAGTAAATATTTAACAGCAGAGAGCTGCTGAATGAGCACTTGCTCCGTCCACACTTCAACTCCGCTGCGGAGTAGCGGACCTCCACGTGCCCCCCCCGCCCCCCCGCAGCCACTCACCTGGTCTGCCACTTCTCCAGGCTCTCCCCCTTTTCCCGGGGACAGTAGGAGTACTCTTGGAACTCATTGGAAAACAGCACGCATTCGTGGCGAGGGTCCTTGATGAGGTTCCTCAAACGGTTGTACTGCCTAAACACACACACACACACACACACACACACACACACACACAAGAAGTGTCAGTAAAATCAATGATTTCCCCTGCAGTTCCCCTTGCGGCCACTGGGCGGCTACAGCTTCGCATGAAAACGACATTATTACAACTTGTGTGCAACCACGGTGACATCAGGTGTCTACCTGTACTTTTGAGTGACACTTTGAGGGGAGACGGGGGTGGTGGTGGGGGGGGGGGCTTTCTTTGTGCAGCCTGAGCCTCAACACTGATTTCCATTTCACAGCCCAGCCCCAGCTGCAGACAGGACTTCAGAAAACGCTTTGGCCACTTTGTGAGGCTTCATCCCAGAATGCTGATGCTGACAAGAGCGGGGGGGGGGCTGCACCAAGTCCTCAGGAGGTAAATGTAAACACACACACACACACAACAGTGGTCCAGTGGACGCCCTGTGTGCGGCTGGAAAGGCATAATTACTCACCCAGTGTGGCATCATCACACACCTTATCAAAGCGAGGCTGCCGTCAGGTTAACGACGGAGCGTTTCAGAACCTCTGCGTCGGCAGATGTGTCGCCCAGCGGTCGGGCGGGACTCCTCGTTTAACGCGGTCATCGAGCTTGTCAAAAGTGCAACTTGTGAGAGACGCGTCGGTGACGGGCCGGACCTCATTAGACTGTGTCAGCAGAGTTTGATATAATGAGCCCGGCCCTGATCCACTCCACATCTCTGCAGGTCCGCCGTCGCCAGAGGCCAATTTAGAAAGTGGAGAACAGTCCCCCCCCACACACACACACACACACACACACACACTCTACAGGACCACTGTTAAAGCTGATAGACATTAGGACAGCAGCAGAAATACAACAGTTGCTTCTCAAGGCTGCTGTGTGTGTGTGTGAGAGAGAGAGAGAGCAGAGGTGTGTGTGTGTGAGAGAGAGAGAGGTGTGTGTCAGAGGTGTGTGTGTGTGAGAGAGAGAGAGAGGTGTGTGTCAGAGGTGTGTGTGTGAGAGAGAGGTGTGTGTCAGAGGTGTGTGTGTGTGAGAGAGAGGTGTGTGTCAGAGGTGTGTGTGTGTGTGAGAGAGAGGTGTGTGTCAGAGGTGTGTGTGTGAGTGTGAGAGGTGTGTGTCAGAGGTGTGTGTGTGTGTGAGAGTGAGAGGTGTGTGTCAGAGGTGTGTGCGTGAGTGTGAGAGGTGTGTGTCAGAGGTGTGTGTGCGTGTGAGAGAGAGAGGTGTGTGTCAGAGAGAGAGAGGGTGTGTGTGAGAGGTGTGTGTGTGAGGCATGTGAGAGGCACGTGAGGTGTGTGTGAGGGTGTGTGAGAGGCGTGTGTGTGTACCTGCGGCCCTTGCCGTGCTGCAGGGCCTGACAGGCCGTCTGTGTGAAGATGATTCCCTGCAGCTCTCGGACCTCCAGCACCTCCAGGTAGTCCACCACCACGCCCACGTCCGGCACCACGTAGTGGGTCAGGTCTGCCCCCAGGACCTTACCATCTGAGCACAAAGGCCACAAAAGACTGTCCAGAAGGGTCGTTGTTGTTGTTGTTGTTGACGTGTGTGTGTGTGTGTGTGTGTGTGTGTGTGTGTGTGTGTGTGTCAACAACACCGAAGCACGAGCACGCTCCGGGATGAATCCCAGTATAATCTGA
Source organism: Lagocephalus sceleratus (assembly GCA_911728415.1). Lineage (NCBI taxonomy): Eukaryota > Metazoa > Chordata > Actinopteri > Tetraodontiformes > Tetraodontidae > Lagocephalus > Lagocephalus sceleratus. The sequence continues at coordinate 11,730,584 of CAJVRN010000017.1, read as the reverse complement.
ACCGGTTTCTTGACAGAAGGGGTGAAAGGTTTGTCCCCTGTGGTCGTACAGGAGGACTTGTGTGTCGGAACAGCCGCGGGGCCCCTCCCGGAGTGTGTTTACGCCCGCTTTGTACACTCACAACAGCACCAGCGGCTAGCTTTAGCGTTAGCGACCGACTTATTCTAGACGGGAGCCTTCGGTCTTGAGCTGCACGAGCGACAGGTTTGGTGTCGCTGAAGTGTGTGTGTGTGTGTGTGTGTGTGTGTGTGTGTGTACCGCTGGGGCAGCCCGCCTGACACAGGCGGCTGCAGCAGGGGACCCGCGTCCTCAGGTAGTGTTCCCGGACCACGCGGACCCTCCCGCCGCGGCTGCTCTTCAGGTGGAGGATCTTCTCCGTCTTGATCATGGTGGTCTGCTCCTCAGAGCCCCGCTCCTCGCTCACCTGTTATCACGCGATTCTCCACGGCCGTGCCGAGCTTCGAAGTTGCGCCAGGAGCGCGCGTGACGTCATGACGCACGCCCAAGCTCTGGCGTGGTGCGTTCACAACCGCACGAAAATAGAACGGCGGGAATAGAACGACAGCAAAAGGGGACGAAAGTGTGTTATTTATGTGTCGACGAGTTACTTTCTGTCCTTCACATACATGAGCTGCCATATTCAACTAAAACCAGCACGACTACCTCCTTGCTGTGACTCAAGGTCATGGTTTATGGTCGTTTTTAAATGTGTTTCACAGATCCAGTGCCCCGCTGCATCCGATTAATAAATCAGATGAAACAATGGGCAACATCCAAAGGTGTCAAAGAAAGACGAAATCATTCACGTGCTGGAGAAACAGAAACAAACAAGTGATCGCGTTTCACGTTTGTCGTTTGATCCTGAATCTCCGCGGCGGTCCCTGAAGCCGTCTCGTCGGCGAGGAGGGGGGGGAACCATCTCGCCGCTTTAGTCACTCTTTGTTTTGACTGTGCAGAGCCGCCGCAGCGCAGATACACACACGCACACGCACACACACGCACACGCACGCAAGTTGGCAACTACACTGAGGCGAATGTTGAGGACTTTACTCGCGCCGATACATCGGAACATGCGTTTCCAGCCAATGTTGTGAGAGAGAATTAACCCTCGGACGGGCGGCCGGTGTGACTGGCAGGTCCGCGCTGCTGCAGGTAAGAGCGACGCTGCCCGGGCTTCACAATTATTTTACCTCCAGGGACAAACACGGGCTCTCTGCATCGCACCTCCTCGCTCACCGGTCCGCTTTGCAACGCGCTGTTCTATTTGATTCTTGCGTGTCCTGCTGAACTTTGCACGGTGGACGAGGCGAAACGAGGAACCCGGTGCTGCATTAGTCTGACCGAATTACAAGTTTTAGAAATACACAAGACGGCCCTATTCGAGGAAACCGGCGGCAGAAAACGATGTCTAAAATCTCTGCAACATCAAAAACACCCGCCGTTTAAATGCAGGAGTTTCGCACTGCTCCCGCGACATCGTTGGAGTTTGGATTTATTTGAAATTGAGAAGGAGCTCTCGTCACACTGTGGCTTCATCTGAATTCCAGTTGTTCCGCGTCTCTGCTGTAGTTCTGGTTTGAGGCTGATGCAAACTTTGTGCGTTTTTGCGCGTTTTGGTGCGTTGTTTTTTGTTTTTTTTCTCTCTCTCTTTCTTTTTTCTCGGTTTGTTGCGCAGGATCGGGAGCCTGCAGGTTAATCTAATCAGGACGTGGTCGACCTTGACCGCAGGCAAAATGCAATTAAAGTTTAATCAAAAGAGGAAAAGAGAGAAAAAAAAAAAAAAAGAAAAGGAAAAAACAACAACAACTCCGCAGCCACTCCGTCCCGACCACTGGAAACCAGCGAGCTGCGTCCGGTGTTTGACGGCCCGTCCCGCTGCTCCCATCGATCCTGCGGGCCGCCGTCGTTCTCCGCTCCGCCGCTAGATGGCGCGCGTGAGCCCCCCCCCCCCCCCACCCACAGGTGAGCGGGTCGCAGGTGACAGGTGACTCCAGGGGGCGTCGATCTCTCGTCCCGCCCGAATCCCGGGTGTTCGTTCGCTCGCTGAGGAGCTGGAGGTGTGACTCCATCCCTCCTCCTCCGCCGCTGCACCCGAGAGCCGCTCCGTCTGTCACGAGGCGTTTGTCAGGAACATGCCCCCGCAATAAGAGTAATGCAGCGTTTGACGACCCCTGAGCTCTTACCTTAATTAAATGTTTTATTTTCTGCTCTGTGGGCGCGCGCCTGCGGAAAGAGTGTTAATGTGGGACCGGCAGCACATGACGAGGAGGGGGACGCCTGTCCTCCAGGGCGAAGGGGGAGGAAAAGGGGGGGGGTCGTCCTCATGAAGGCGGCTCTGTTGGGATCACCAGGCCTCGGACGCCGGGGTTTTACGGCGGGTTTATCGTGACCTCGTTTTGAACGCCCCCCCCCCAGACGAAACGCCGGCCATCGACGCGGCGGCGAAGGCAAGCGGACAAAAGAGCGAAAAAATTAGAAAACGTCCACCGCTGACGAGGAGAGGAGCTGCGGTGGATCGACGGCGACCGCAAACCGGTGTGATGTGCGTGCGGGGGCCGGCGTGTGTCCGGTCTGCCGGGCCCCTCGCAGCCGGAGCGGCGCGGCCGCGTGGGATCGATACCCGTAATCACAATTGATGAGCGGGACAAAGGCGTCTGGAGACTGGAGGGAGCCTCGGCAGCGAGCGAGCGAGCGGAAACCTGAAGCTGTCTGAGTTGTTAACTTTATTTAACAGTGGCTTCATTAGGGGGGGGGGTTGGGGGTTGGGGGGGGGGGGTCCTCACAACCTGAAGGCCCCGTTGGGGGCTCAGGTCTGGCAGACCCTTAGATTTCAGCCCTCTCTTATTTTTGTTCTCCCCGTCTGAGGATGAGACAACAACAACACAGCAGTTCTGAAGCTCAACCATCTCAGACAGTAGCGAGGGGGGTGTGTGTGGGGGGGGGGGCATTAAGGCCGAGGGCCCAGAGGCTGCCTCATATTCATCCTGACACAAAAGGCAGAAGGAAAGCCGAAGAAAACGCAGCAGAAAAGACTTTTAAGTGGCTCCGTGAACCTGGAGTGAATAAAAACATCATGAATGGCCTCCTCGGGGCAAACGAAGCTCTCTCACACACACACACACACACACACACACACACACAAACACACACACACACACAAACACACACACACAAGCACACACACACAAACACACACACACAAACACACACACACAAACACACACACACACGCACACACAAGCACACACACACAAACACACACAAGCACACACACACAAACACACACACACTCTATTCAGGGCGTTCGTCTTCCCGTCCACCATCTTCGCCGCGTATCGTCTCTCCACGACATCGCCGACGGTCCTGGTTGACCGACCCCTTCAGGAGGAGAATCCGTCCGTCCGTCAGCTCCTCGCCCTCCTCAGCCCCAAAAACCGTGTTGTTCCCAACGCGGTTAACCCCCCCCCGTGTTAAATAACGTTTTCTCTTTTAAAGCGGATAAACGGCGAGCACTTTCGTGGCCGGCGGGAAGGGCGGGCCGTCGTCTCCCCCGTCGGCCCGCGGGCTCACGCAGGTCAGAGGTCAAAGACGTCGAACGCTCTTTCGTGACGCTCAGCGGAAAGCTTCCCATCCATAAGTCGACTTTCCTCGGTGGGGGCGGGGGGGGGCATCGCCGACAATCCTGGAGCGCCGCTGCAGCTTTTATCCTGAAGAGTTCGATGGGGGGTCGGGGGGGCGTAGAGCCCCCCCGGCTTTAGTGTTTATTTCGGGCCTCTCTCGGAGGCTTCAGGCGGGGCTGTCGACTGCAGCCGCAGGAATTAAAGTGGATTATGTGCGTCCAGCAGAGCCCAGCGAGGCTCCGCCACGCGACTGTCTGTCCTCCATGACAGTCTCGGGTCCTCCTGACAGCCCCCCAGGGGTCTTAATTACCTGAGGACCGGTGGAACCCGCCGATCTTTGTCGCATCAGATGCGGCGTGGAGCGCGTGCGTGGAGAGCGGGAGGGGGAAACCTCCCGTTTGGCACCGGCGGACGTCTGCGGAGCTCAAGCGGGAACGCCGCGGCGTCCATCGCGGGTGGCGGAAGCGCGGGACGTGGCGGGCCCCCGCGCGCGTCAACAGCTGGTTTCGGGGTTGCGCCGCAGCACCTCTGACACCCCCCCCCCCGCTGCTGCTGCAGCTGATCGTCTGGAGTGGTTTCATCCTGTTAGACGACCTTCAGCTTGTTAATGAAGGAAAAGTGCTGATTGCCGAGGCGCCGCCGCGCATCGGGAGCACCTTCCTCCGCTCTGATGTGAATTCTAAAGCGAATATCTGAAGGAACTTTGGAGATAAATCTGCCTTCTCTGGCTTTAATGTTCACAGTAGAACTGTAACAACATACTAATTATGACCGACGGTCCCGGAGGTCGCCCGCGTCCTCGCGCTCTTGTCCAATAACGGGCCCGCCGAGAGCTCCCACGAGGCCGCTCCGGAAAAACATCCACCAATGCAGTTGGGTTTTCCTCGGGGGACGTGAACTCATTTTCAGTCATGTGACCCCCCGCGGAGGCCTGGAGAGGGTCACCGCGGCGACTCGGAAGGAGGGTTGAGGAGGAGCGCGTTTTATTCACGGGGCCTCGGACGGCGGCGGCGGCGGCGGACGTGTGCGTCCAGTTTGGGATGGAGACGGGATTAAAAAGCTTCCTTCGGAGTGATATTTGAAAATATGGGAATTATTATGCAGCAGGGGCGCCCCCCCCCCACCACCACCGCAGCCCGGCCCGAGCTCAGCGCCGCTTCCCGTCTCTCCATCGCAGGACGCGCGCCCGCAAAATAAGCGAAGGGTCTGTTTTAACCTCCGCGCCCTCCCTTCATTTCCGCGCCGATCAATTATTAGCCGGTTTATCTCAATGACAAGTGGAGCGTCCTCTGCGGGAGCCGGGTGTGACTTTTCACAAATAGCGCTGATATATCTTCTTACGTGCGCCGGCTCACCGGGGGGGGAATATCGCCGCTAACCTGCTGCCTCCGAGATTAAGTCTTCTTACTGTCTGTCAATAGATGCAGCCGAGCCGAGGCTCCGCTCCGGAGCAGGACTTTGTATGCAGGCGGAGCCGCGGGGAGGGGAAACTTCAATACTTCGGGAGTTACACTTGCTTCTCTGAGCTAAGGCTCAGCTTACGATTTGCCCCCCCCCCCACTCCCGAAATGTCGTCAGGATTTAGCCGCGCGTCAACCCCGCCGTTTGTGAGGGCCCGTTTTTGACGGGAAGTCGCCGGAAGAAGTACATATTTGGGCGAAGGGGGGCGGGGCAGGGGGAGGAGCAAGGGACGGGCGTAACCTCTGACCTCAGCGCCACGGGCAGGCGTGTCAATCAGACAGACCGGCCCCAGTTTTGAGGATTAATATCTGATTCATGACGTAAATATTTCCAGACAGAAAACGGGATCAGAGTTTGATGAGGTTTATCTGTTGGCAGCGTGAGGGGAGGAGGGAGACGCGCGTAGAGGGAGCGCCTCAGGAGGAGCGGGGAATAGAGCGGGTCCTGCTGGTTCTGCTCCTGGAGTCCGCTCTGAGGGGCCTCCTTGATTCTCAGTCCTGAAGTCTGCGTCCACCGGTGCAGTCTGTGGCTTTACCGAACCAGGGAGCGCTCCGCCGAAGGGCCCGCGCCTCGTGTCATTGGGGTCAGAGGAGGCGGTTTTGCTGCCCCCTGGTGTCCGGCCTCCAGAAAACGTCACCTGTCAGAGACGCTGCGCTAATGAGGAACATTCCCAGCGTACGGCGGCGGGTGTGGACTCAGTCCAAGAGGATTAATATGCATTTGTTCAGGAATGATAAATACTGTTGCTTCTCAGCTGCTGGACACGTCCGGTCGATTTACTGACACCATTAGCATAATGACACTCTGGGCCAGGATGAGATCCTGTCTGACCTAAACTGATATTTATGAAGTTGTTTGTTGAAATTTGAGGTCGTTTGCTCACACCGGGGGGTCAAACGCACCATAAATCCCTGCTCCCAGGTTCCCCTCCAGCAGACGGAGGCGCCTGACTCTTCGGGCTCACATGTTCGTGGAGGTCTGAACCCATGACTGAGCGTCCCGGTATTTATGTCCGATTTGCCTCCGACTCTTTGGGATTGTCACGACATCTCCTTTTGACAGACACTCTCCAGTAACTTTGATCCAAACTTCTCTTTTTTTTTTAATCTTGCGAGGTTCCTTTTCTTTTTTAAAAATAAAAAAGAGCTCTGATCACAGATGAAGGTGCTTCATTAAAGACCAACTCTCTACCTGTCAGAAGAAAGTCGTTGTGTGCAAAAATAATAACCTGCGCGTGTAGATTTTAAAATCCAAAGTCAAAACACAGTGGCCCCCAGAAGCAGCATTAATTGAGTCTAAATCATTTTCTCAAGGATTTTAAAAATAAAAGACAAAGATGGGGGCTCGTAAATAGAGCTGCGAGTGGAACCAGTAGGGGTGAATTTATCAATGAAAGTTCTCCCAGACGGTGTGTGGGTGTGTGTGTGTGGGGGGGAAGGGGGGGGTGGGAGGGATGGATAGACAGTGGAGACTTGAGTCAGTTAAGAATGTGTTTCCTTTTCTCCTCTCTCTCAGTTGTCTGGCGGTGGAAGGGTTAATAAATCACCGTTTAACTGCGTTACAGAGCGAATAAAACGGGGCTGCAATCAGACGACCCCGACAGACGACGTGTGGGTCCGGACGCGGGATGGAGAGGCCAATCGTTTTAAAACGTGCTTTACCACAACATCTGAAGAGACACACACACACACACACACACACACACACACACACACACACACACACACACACATAATAACAGTCATACTTAAGGAGTCGTTCAAAAGGTTGTTGTTCTCGTGGCGCGGGTAGAGCACAGATCACGACCCTGGGAGAGCGGCGAGGATGCTCAGAGCCTCCTCCTCCCCCACCCCCCCCTCGGCCTGAGGCGGGGGGGTTAGTAACGCAGCAGCCGAGGGGGGGCAAACGCTCGGCCCCCCAACGCTCAGCGCCGTCTCCGTTGCGCGGAGGAAAAACCGAACCCTCGGGGACGACAAGGACGGAGCGTTTACCAGGCCGGCCGCGTCAACAACCGGATTTGGCCGTCAGCCCTTGCACCCCCATCAGAAGCGGGTAAAACCCGACCTGGTCGTCTTGCCAACGACTTTCTGGGAGAAGCGCGCTGGGTTGGGAACGTCGTCCGCCAAAGAAGGAGGAGGCGGAGCGGATTACCCTCCAATCCCTCCGGAACTCCTCAAACTTTGAGCCGGACCTCCTTCTCCTCGACTCTCCTCGGAGTTCTGCTCGGATTCAGCTGCCGGACGGATCTGCCCACTTGTATGTCCCGTCCTGTCCCTACAGATCGTTAACCTAGAGAAGGTGAGATTAATCACAGATTAGCTGCGTCATTGGGGATTGAACCTGGTTGATGGGACGGACGCTCCTGGAATGTCTGAACTCTTGAGCTTTCACTCAAAGTCAGTTTTGGATCACAGTAGATCTATACGGTCGGATCATTCCTGATTGGGCCGAGCGCTAACGCAGCAATTTATTACCTCTAATCAATGCGCGTGCACGCGCGCGTGTGTGTGTGTGTGTGTGTGTGTGTGTGTGTGTGTGTATCGGGGGGCAGACTAAAGAGAGGCATCCATGTAAATTGTGATTTTTGGTCCTGAATTACAGAATCTGCAGCTGGTCTTGACAAAGAAGTCCCTGTTGGAATGTCAAACGTTTGCATCAGTTGTTTGTTCTGTGCACTTTCACACTCTTTATGGTGTGTGTGTGTGTGTGTGTGTGTGTGTGTGTGTGTGTGTGTGTGTGTGGGGTTCTTGGCGGTTAAACACATCCACAAAGGAGTGCAGATCTCTAAGGTGTGAGATTTCATCACCTTCTTTCGCTCATCGTGATGCCATCATGCGTTTGGCGTACGATGTTTCCAGCCGCCGTCATCAGCCGCTGTTCACTTGCCGTCCTTGTTCCGGTCCACGTCTCCCCGTGACTCCGAGCTGGATCTGGGGCTCGGCGATTCAGGACCCTCGTCGGAGTGTGAGAGCGCTCGTCCCGCAGACCCGGTCCTGTCCGCTT